>VMDO01034204.1:0-17218 GCA_007922755.1 Pedetes capensis | reverse complement strand
AATTAATATTGTAAAAATGGCTATCCTACCAAAAGCAATCTATAGATTTAATGCAATACCCATTAAAATTCCACTGACTGACTTTACAGAAATAGAAAAAATGATCCAAAAATTCATATGGAACCACAAAAGACCACGTATAGCCAAAACACTTTTAAGCTGCAAATCTAATGCAGGGGGAATCACAATCCCCGACTTCAAACTTTACTACAAGGCAGTGGTTGCAAAAACAGCTTGGTACTGGCACAAAAATAGGCCGGAAGACATCTGGAACAGAATAGAAGACCCAGATATACCTCAACACACCTATAGCCACCTTATCTTCGACAAAGGAGCAAAGCAAGTAAACTGGAAAAAGGACAGCCTCTTCAACAAATGGTGCTGGGAAACATGGTCATCCACATGCAGAAAAATGAAAGTGGATCCGCATCTCTCAATATACACGAGAGTTAACTCAAAATGGATAAAAGATCTCAACATAAAACCAGAAACTTTAAAACTTATAGAAGGCAAGATACACTCCATCATATAGGCATTGGAAAAGATTACCTTAATAGGACCCCAATTGCTCAAGAAATTGCAACAAGAATAGATAAATGGGACCACATGAAATTAAGAAGCTTCTGCACAGCAAAAGAAACAATTAACAGAGTCAAAGAAACCTCCACAGAATGGGAAAAAATCTTCGCATTTTATACATCTGACAAAGGTCTAATTACTAGAATTCATAAGGAACTCAAGAAAAAAAAAACGCAAAAACCAAACAACCCAATACACAAATGGGCAAAGGAACTGAGTAGACAGTTCTCAAATGAAGCGGTCCGTAAAGCCATGAAATACATGAAAAAGTGCTCAACATCCCTAGCCATTAGGGAAATGCAAATCAAAACAATGCTGAGATTTCACCTTATACCAGTAAGAATGGCCAAGATCAATAAAACAAACAACAACAAATGCTGGCGAGGTTGTGGGGAAAAGGGAACACTTTTACATTGTTGGTGGAGCTGTAAACTGGTGCGACCACTATGGAAGTCAATATGGAGGTACCTCAAAAAACTAAAAATAGATCTACCATATGATCCAGCTATCACACTATTGGGAATTTACCCAAAGGGAGATGGGTCATCATACCACAGAGACACCTGCATCTCCATGTTCTATGCAGCGCTTTTCACAATAGCAAAGGTATGGAATCAACCAAAGTGCCCTTCAACAGAAGAATGGATAAAAAAAATATGGTATATATACACAAAGGAATACTATTCAGCAATCAAGAAAAATGAAATAGGGTCATTCGCAGCAAAATGGATGGAATTAGAGAAAATTATTTTAAGTGAACGAACACAAGATCAGAAAGAGAAACAACACGTTCTCACTCATATGAGGGAACTGACTCAAAATTACAAGAAGGAAAAATCCTACTCAAAGGTCAGATCATAATAAAAGGGGGGGAGGGAAGATAAGAATGAGGTCAATATAAGTGGACTAGAAATCGCATGTAATTGTTCTAACAAGATAGAAACAAAGACCACTACAGGAAAAGTTTCTATCTTAAACAGAAATGGAACCCAAGGACATATACAAAAATACTACATAGTAAAAGACAGAGAAGACTTGGATGGGAAACTTAGATGGGAAGCCGGGGAGGGGGGAAACATAGAGGAGGATAAGGGGTAACCTATATGAATAATGTTTATCAAATTGCATATATGAAAATTGTCACAATGAAAAGCATGTCAAAATGAATCACATTATGATGTACATTAAAAATTTCTAAAAAAAAAAAAAAAAAAAACCTATGAGGGTCACTATGAGTTGGACCTGACTAGATGGCACCCAACAACTAACAACAAATCAAAATTTTAATCAATTTAATCAATTTAATTTAAAATTTAATTTAATTTAAAATTTAATCAAAATTTTTCTTTTAATTTTTTTTTTACTTTTTCTGTAAAATGTTTGAGTAGATAGAAGAATAAATAATACTGATTTGATAACTGCATAATTTATCTCATTAATATGTATACTTAAAATACTTTTTAAAAAAGTAACAAAAAAATGGAAAGAAGTTTAAAAAGTTAACTTCTGGGAACAGGGTTGTGAGTAGTTTTTTCCTCCTCTTTATTTTATTTCTCTAATTGTCAATAATAAACACACAGTGATGTTTTTAATGCGGGATGAGGGATGGAAGATATATGCGTACTAAGAGAAAAACTATTATCATCTTTTACCATCACATTCTCTAGAAAATAAGCTAAAAATGTATTTCACATTAATTGCTCAAAAATAACAATATTAATGTTAACCAAGCTAGAATTGCTGGGCTCCTGTTATCAGGACTTCTTACTGCCTGTTGAAAGAGATTGTTAACCACTGGATTTTGTATTGTCCATCAATCAATACCTCTCTATCCAGGCCACACTGCCAGTCTAAACCAGTGTCTGATTTGGGATGATGAAATAATTCTGGAGATGGAGAGTAGTGATAGTTGTCTAGCATTGTAAATGTACGTCAATAAATTGTAGACTTCAAAATGATTAAAATGGAAAAATTTATACTACATACATTTTACCACAATTAAAAAAGATACATTATGAATAAAACCTCTGTGGGTTTGGCTTGGGGATTCAATCACCAGTTACATAATGTTAGCACAGAAAACTACGTGTGAATTCTGTACTATGAACTTAACATTAATAACTTCAATAGCACCCAATTTTCAATGGAATATTTATAAGACCTTTAAAAATGATTTCTGATAAAGCATGAGAAAAGGATTCGTTTGAAACAATTACTACTGTATCAACTGTTGTTGTTGATTTTAGGTGCCGACGAGTTGGAATCCGACTCATAGTGACCTTATGTACAACATGAGAAACACTACTGTCAGTGCTTCTTTCTCTGCTATTCAGAGGGTTTTCAATGGCTGATTGATTTTGGGGAGTGGGTTGCCAGGTTCTTCTCCCAAGCCTACAGGATTGGTGTTCCTGGGTGGTCTCCCATCCAAATACTAACCAGGCCCCAACGCTGCTCAGCTTCCGAGATCTGACGGGATCAGACACCACAAGGCTACAGCTGCAGGCAGTGGATAAACTACACACACACACACACACACACACACACACACACACACTCTCTCTCTCTCTCTCTCTCTCTCTCTCTCTCAAATGAATACTGATCCCTACCTTAAACTATACAAAAAATCAATTTCAGACGTTTTGTTGGTATAACTGAGAGAAGTAAACAAAATAAAACTTCTAGAAGATAAAATGGTAAGATATCATCATGACTTTAGTGGAAGTAACAACTTCCTGAAGAGAAAAATCCATTTTGTTGAAAGTAAAGTGGGGTAAGGAGAACATCTATGTGCAGAGAGTGGCAGGAAGGCAGCCATCTGTTATTGGGTCTTGGATCCTAAGTATGGGTAAGGAGGGTGTCCCTATGGGCAGACCAGTGACAGAAGCTTTGTATGTTTTCACTTGAAACAAAAATATAGCTCTAAACAAATAATAATCAAATGAAAGTTGACTGATGACAAATAGCATAGATATTAGAATAAAATCAAGAGATAAGAGGATGGTTTGAGTACAAGATTGGGAGCATTGTGAAAAACGGGGGAGCTAAGATTCTAAATTGGAAAATGTCAAATATAACACACACATCTATAAGCTATAAATAACGAGAGAGCAATATAAAGCAACCATTATATTTGAGTTATTACAGACAAGAAGGAATTCAGAGGAGCATTTTAAACTTGAAAAATCTTGTAGAATTATTTAAGTACAAGTACAAAGTAATGACCATCATGGCATCATCCTTGTCCTGCTCTATCCGTATCACTCAAAATGATTAGCTCTAAAGAGGTTTGTTTTTTTTTTTTCAGTCTTGAGCACATGGCTAGCAACAGTCTGCGTGTGTTTCTATCCATAGCAACACTAGAGAATCTTTAGCCTCTGAGGCTGCCTTCAGAGACTTGTTTCCATGACAACAGAGGCTATAATATTACTACTGTCTCAAGGAACACTGCAAAAAATTATAAATTTTTGTAAAATAATTGCATAGATTATACACATTTTGAAAGTATCTTTTTATAAACCAGCATCAAATTGATGGCTATATGACAAATGTTTAAAATGATTTAATAAATTCATCTGTTCTTTATAGCTTTATATTTTTACACTAATCTAAGATCTTCAAATTAGGAAACCAGAGCTTAAAATATAGGAGATTCTCATAAAAGTGGTCTGAATCCTCATTAGGTATAGTCATGTACATAATGTGTCATGTACATTCACATTAATGATCATTTATTACTGTCCCTCACTTCTAGGCACCCAACAATAAATATATATTTACTGAGTGGGTCTACTACCTTTAGTAAATTCCGTTCTGTTTAAAATAACTAAAATGCTTTTTATAAAGTACACAGGAATCCTGACAGGAAGAGACGGAATGGTCAATTAGGAGGCTGTGATAATCCAGCTCAGAAGTGATTAGTGCCTTAAGTTTAATGGTACAAACCATGAAAACAGACATCAGTAGCCAAATCAAGATAAGATTTTAAATGTACAGTTGGTGTATCTTGGTGTATGATGGAGAGTCAGGACTATAAACAGTAATATCCACAATGCCAACTAAAATTTATTTCTTATATCCAGACTCAAACATAAGGTGCGGAGCTATGTAAACATATTTAATTTTTTTCTCACTAAATTATTTTTTAAATTGAGTTTTAGGCTGAGCTGTGTGTGTGTAACTCAGTAGTAGAGTGCTTGCTAGGCATGTGCAAGGTCCTAAGTTCGGTCCCCAGCACTGAAAAAAACAGAAACAAAAACCAAACAAAAAAGATTTTCATAGCATAAGATGACACTCCAAAAAAGATAAATGAAATCATACTATCAGGAAACTAATAATGGTTATAATACATAATTAGAATAAACTGAGCTTAGAATATACACAAAAATTCAATAAGGTATAAAAAACTATAACAAATACCTAGGGAAAATGACCCCCACACATCTGTCAGATTGCCACACAGTGAAAGCTTACAAGTCGCAATAAGGCCGAAAGCTATGCCACTGGTCTATCAGACACTGGCAGGGTCACTCATGGTGGACAGGTTTCAGCTGAGCTTCCAGACTAAGACAAAGGAGTAGGACCTTGTGAACCACTCCCGAAACAAGAAGCCATTGAAAACCGTATGAATAGCAAAGAAACGGTGTCAGATATGGTGCCAGGGTGGAAGACACTCCAAAGGCTACTGGGGAAGATTTACTTCTTCAAAGTAGAGTTGACCTTGATGTAGTAAAGCCTCACGGACCTCCATTTGCTGATGTGGTACAACTCAAAATGAGGAGAAACAACTGTAAACATCCATTAATAACTGGAACACGCAATATACGTAAAAGGAATATGGGAAAATTAGAAATCATTAGAAGAGAAATGGAGTGCATATATATTGACATTCTAGGCATTAGTGAGCTAAAATGGACCAGCATGGGCCATTTTGAATCAGATAATCATACAGTCTACTATGCTGTGAATGACAAATTAAAAGAGAAATGAGGTTCCATTCATGATCAAAAAAGACACCTCAAGATCTGTCCTGAAGTACAATGCTGTCGGTGATAGAATAATATCCATATGCCTAGAAGGAGAGCCAGTTAATATGACTAGTATTCAAATTTACACACCCACCACTAAGGCCACAAATAAAGACATGCAAGATTTCTACCAGCTCCTGCAACCTGAAACAGACTGAACATGCAATCAGCATGTACGGATAATTACTAGTGACTGGAATACAAAAGTTGGAAACAAGACGGCTCAGTAGTCAGAAAATATGGCCTTCGTGACAGAAACGATGCTGGAGATTGCATGATAGAATTCTGTCAGACCAATTGTAGGGAAAAATTGGGAGGAAATTGGCAAAAACTCCCAAACTGGGAAAATGGCATTTGAATATCTGGTTTGGAAATTAGAAATCTAGGGAAAATGAAAGTAACTTGGTTGCACATTTGTACAAAACCCTTTCTGATTGGACAATTGGACTGAAAGCTGATTGGCTCAGGCCATTCCATGGGCGAGCTACATAAAGAGCTCCATTGCGGCAGCTCAACCCTTTTTTGGCACCCCTTTCTGCGCCTTCTCGCCTGTTCCTGCCCAGATCACCAATGAGGAAGCACCTCTCCCGCTGCTCCCCCCGGGACCTTTGGTGAGAAAAGAATGCTCTCCCGTCGCAATCCTCAACAAGGAAAAGAACCTGCTCTCCGTCTGATCACCAACGAAGCAACAGCTATTTCCTCCTGACCACCGAGACGACGAACACAGGTGTTTGCCCCTGGAAGGCAAAAGCGCCTGAGGCTTTTCCTTTCTCCCGTCTCCTCCGGGGTCCCGAGGGCCGCAGGAGTCTATGCCCCTCACCTGAGGGTCCGGAGGGAACTGTGTTTAGTATCTGTGTGCACAGCGGCGCCGCCTGTCCGAACCTCCAGGCCGGACCGGGAGGCGCGCGCCCCACATAGAGTTGGCGCCCGAACGTGGGGCCCAACATAGTTGGTGCCCGAACAGGGACCCAACACCAATGACCTTTTCATAGCAAATACATTTTTCCGACAACATAAATGGAGACTATACACATGGACATCACCAGATGGAACATACAGGGACCAAATCAACTACATTTGTGGAAAGAGATGATGGAAAAGTTCAATATATCAAATGGTAGAACAAGACCAGGTGCTGACTATGGATCCAATCACCAACTGCTCACATGGAAGGTCAAACTGAAGCTGAAGAAAATGAGAACAAGTGTACGAGAGCCAAACTGTGACCTTGAGTATATCCCACCTGAGTTCAGAGAGCACTTTAAGAACAGGTTTACTGCAATAGACACAAATGATAAGAGACCAGATGAGTTGTGGCATGACATCAAAGATATCATTCATGAAGAAAGCAAAAGGTCATTTAAAAGGCAGGAAAAAAAGAAAAGACCAACTTACATGTTAAAAGACATTCTAGAACTTGCCCTTGAATGTCTAGCAGCTAAAGTAGAAGGAAGACATGACGAAGTTAAGGAACTAAACAGAAAATTTCAAAGGCAGCTTGAGAAGACAAAAACAAATATTATAATGACATGTGCAAAGAGCTGGAGACAGAAAACAAAAAGGGAAGAACACGCTCTGTATTTCTCAAGCTTAAGGAAATGAAGAAAATACTCAAGCCTAGAGTGGCAGTAGTGAAAGAGTCTACAGGGAAAATATTAAACGATGCACGAAACATCAAAAGAAGATGGAAGGAATACACAGAGTGATTATACAAAAGAGAATTGGTAGATGACCAACCATTCCAAGAGGTTGCATATGAAGAGGAACCAATGGTATTGAAGGACGAAGTGGAAGCCACCTTGAAAGAACTGGCAAAACACCAGGCTCCTGGAATTGATGGGATAGAAATGTTTCAGCAAACAGATACAGCACTGGAGGTGTTAACATGTTTATGCCAACAGATCTGGAAAACAGCTACCAGGCTAACTGGAAAAGGGCCATTTTTGTGCCTATTCCCAAAAAAGGGGATCCAACTTAACATGCAAACTATCGAACAATATCATTATTACCACACACAAGCAAAATTTTACTAAAGATCATTCAAAAGTGACTGCAGCAGTATATAGACAGGGAATTGCTGGCAAATCAAGCCAGATTCAGAGGAGAGTGGGGAACCAGGGACATCATTGCTGATGTCAGGTGGATATTAGCCGAAAGCAGAGAATATCAGAAAGATGTTTATCTATGTTTTATTGACTATACAAAGGCATTTGACTGTGTGGATCACAACAAATTATGGATAACAGTTCAAAAAATAGGAATACGAGAGCACCTAATTGTACTCATGAGGAATCTGTACATGAACCAGGAGGCAGTTGTTCAAATAGAACAAGGAAACACTGCCTGGTTTAAAGTTGAGAAAGGTATGTGTCAGAGCTGTATACTTTCACCATATCTCTTCAATTTATATGCTGAACAAATAATCCAAGAAGCTGGACTTTATGAGGAAGAACATGGCATCAGGATTGGAGGAAGACTCGTTAACAACCTACATTATGCCAATGATACAACTCTGCTTCCTAAAAGTGAAGAGGATTAAAATATTTACTGATGAAGAACAAAGAACATAGCGTTCAACATGGCCTGCAACTAAACATCAACAAAACAAAAATCCTTACAACTTGGGTCAGTATGCAACTTCATAATAAATGGAGAAAAGACTAAAAGTTGTGCAAGATTTTGCTTTTCTTGGCTCTGCAATCAATACCTGAGAAAGCAGCAGTCAAGAAATCAAAAGACACATTGCTTTGGGAAAAGCTGTGGCAAAGATCTCTTTAGAGTATTGAAAAGCAAAGATGTCACATTGAAGATGAAGGTGCCCCTGATTCGTGCCATGGTATTTTCAGTTGCATCATGTGGTTGTGAAAGCTGGACACTGAACAAGGGAGACAGAAGAAAAATTGATGCTTTTCAATTATGGTGCTGGAGACGTCTACTGAATATACCATGTTGTTGTTGTTGTTGTTGTTAGGTGCCGTTGAGTAGGTATCCAACTCATAGTGACCCTCATAGGGTTTTCAATGGCAACTGTTTCGGGATTGCTTTGGGAGTAGATTGCCAGGCCCTTCTCCCATTTTACGGTGCTGGGAATTGAACTCAAGACTTCAGAGACTGCAGCGCAGCACTCTACCAACTGAGCTAAATCCCAGCCCAAATATACCATACACTGCCAAAAGAACCAACAGGTTGGTCCTAGAAGTAGTGCAACCAGAGTACTCCTTGGGAGCAAGGGTGGCTAAACTGTGTCTTACATATTTTGGACATACAGTCAGGTGGGACCAATCCCTGGAGAAAGATTATCATGTCTGGGAGAGTGGCAAGTCAATGAAAAAAAGGAAAACCCTCCACCAGATGGACTGACACAGTGTCTACAACAATGGGCTTAAACATAAATAAGATTGTGTGCCTGGCACAGAATTGGGAAGTGTTCTGATCTGCTGTACATAGGTACATAGGTCCTTCTCCCAAGTTTATAGTACCCGGTGTTCCCAGACGGTCTGCCATCCAAGTACTAACCAGACCAGACCCTGCTAGCTTCTGAGATCTGACAGGAATGGATGCCACAGTGGTATGGCTGTAGGCAATCCTTAGCTTAGGGGTTGATAAATGTTTTCTGGAAGATAAAAATCAAAAAAGAAAAGGAAAAAAATATGTCTTACAGGCCATGCAGTCTGCTAAAAAGCAGACATAAAAGTAGGCAGGACTGTGTTCCCAAAAAACTTTATTTATAAAAGTATGTAGCAGGCTAGATTTGGCCTGCAGATTGTAGTTTGCTGGCACCTGCTTTAGGGTGCTTTAAAAAAAAGGAAAGAGAAAGAAAAAAAGGAAGGAAGGAAGGAAGGAGCGAGCAAGTAAGCTGATTAAGTCAATGAAGAAAACAGAAAATGATTTTAAGATACCTGTTAATTTTTAGTAGCTGTAGTTGGTTTAATTCTTGTTGCAATGCTTAATCTATGATAATAAAAATAAGTATGTCTGCCACAAAATGGACAGGACAATTTAAACCAAAAACAGATAAGAAATACATATGAAAATATCAAAGTTCACTGATAGTTCTTTAAAATACTTTTATAAAAAGGGTCTATATAATAAAGCTGTGTTTTTATAATTGAATGAATTTAGCCTCTTCACCATATATGTAGCCTTTTAGCTTGGAAAAAAATGAGTAAAATGATAATGATTTTGTTGGGTTTTACCCCCTCCAAAATCCTGCTATAGTACATAGCATAGTGGAAGCAATTAATTCTTAAGATTGGTATAAATCTTACTTGTTTTCCCTATCTTCCAAAATGCTCTGAAATGGATTTCTTTTCAAATTTACAACCTTTTAAATACATGTGATGATTATATAAAGAATGGTCAGAGTCAAATATAGAAAAATGAGGGTGGAATCCATTTAATTTAAATCTCGCATTACAATCTCTAGTTCTTTTTCTCAGGACAAATGAAAAACTTCCACGGCAACTAACTGGTTCCATTCTGTCATAACCATAACTTTTTCATACTCCCAAGGTAGTTGGCAGAGTCTACAGAGAGGGTTTAGTCTCACTAACACTGAAAATACTCTTCAGAAATGGGAACTTGGGACTTACTAAAGGAAAAAGAATGGAAAAGTGGACTTCTGTTAACAAAAGAGGGAAGTTTTTAAAATAAATTTATCTAGGGACAGAAGTTGTGTTCACACTCCTCTTAAAATTCCACTGCTGCCAAATGCCAGTTGGTCTGAACTTAACACAAAATAGTCCAGTCTTTGTTCACTGTTTTGCATATGCCTATAAAATTATCATATCAGTAGGTTTATTTAAAGTTTCTTAAATAAGGTGATAATTGCAGGCTATTGTTTTCCACATGGTCTGAACAACTATTTTTGCCTTTAACAAAATTCTGAACTTTGACATAAAAATGGAGGACTGAAAATATTACCTGTATAGTGTCAAAAAGTACTAAGAATAACACAGTTAAAGATCTGTGATGAAACTGACACTAAGTAAGAGTTTAATGAAATGAATTTCAGGTTCTTCATATGGGTAAGAGGATATACATCTCACAATTTTTTACAGGGCTTTAAATTACTTCTTAAATACATTTGATCTTACAAAGTCCTATTGTACAGACTTGCCAAGTTTTAAGCCATACTTCTACATAAAAAGATGGTGAAACTAACAGTGATTGAATCACATTTACAAGCCCCAAACCTCCTCTTAGTTATCATAAGACTAAATGAAAATAAATACCTACATACTGCTTATTCAACAAATATTTCTCAAATGAATCCTACAAGCTAGGCTTCAGAGATACAAAACAAAAAATATGTATCTTATGAGTTCTTGTGAAGATTATAGTTTGGCAGCTGACATTAAACAAAATCATTACCTAATTTACTAATGAGTTACAACTGGTTAACAAAAGGTTAAGAAGTACAATTCTTAGGAAAATATACACTGCTCTGAAAACAAACGCAGGTCAAAAGTGTAGGATGAATCTCCCATGAACCCCATGAGCATGTGGCTCAGTCATTTTCAGCACTGTTAACACATCACTTTTAAAAGTTAACTTGAGGCCAGGTGAGGTGCCTCATGCTTGTAATTCCAGCAACACAGGAGGTAGAGGCAGGAGCATCACAAATTCAAGGCCAGAGGTAGCCTGTGTAACTTAGGACATTGTCTCAAACTAAAAAGTAAAATAGGGGCTGAGGTTACAGCTCAGTGGTAGAGCATTTACAAAGCATGTGTGACACCTTGGGTTCAATCTCCCAGCATAAATAAATAAATAAATAAATAAATAAATAAATATTAACTTCAAAACTTATTTGAATTTATTAAAAATATGTAAATTGCTACCTATGAAATTTTTTCTTTTTGCCTGTTTGTCTTTCACAGAAGGACCATTTAACAAGACAATACATAGAAGCTACAAAGATGAAAACATACCTTCTATCTATAAAGAACTTCTACAACAAATTTCATTTATTTAGTTCTTTAAACCAATCTAATCTAAACTAAGTTTTGTATTTTTTTAAAACAGACTTTATTTTTTAGAGCAGATTTAGGTTCACAGAAAAACTGAATGGAAAAAGTTCCTAAACACTCTGTCGACACAAATACACACCCCACCCACTCTCAACATCTCTGCATGGAGTGGTGTATTTGTTACAATCACACTGATACATTACTATCCAAATGTTCATAATTTGGGGTTTACTCTTGCTGTTAGACTTCTATGGGTATGAACAAGTATATTATGTCATGCATCCATCATTTTACAATCATACAGAGTAGTTTTACTATGTTCCACCTACTCATTCCTCCCTTCTCTGAAATTTCTGACAACGGATCTTTTTATTGTCTCTATTTGCCTTTTCCAAAATGTCAAAAAGTTGGAACCATATAGTATGCAGTCTCTGAGGCCCTGACTTTGATTCCCAGCACCGCAAAATTGGAGAAGGATGTGGCAACCCACTCCCAAGGCAATCCCGAAACAGTCAGCCATTGAAAACCCTATGAGGGTCGCTATGAGTTGGACTCTACTCGAAGGCACCTAACAACAACAACAATAACAACAACCACCACCACCAGAAGTATACTCAACACCCATAGAAGCAGCAGTCAAGAAATCAAAAGACACACTGCTCTAGGAAAAGCTGTGGCAAAAGATCTCTTTAGAGTATTGAAAAGTAAACATGTCACATTGAAGATGAAGGGTGTGTCTGACTCATGATGCCATGGTATTTTCAGTTGCATCATATGGTTGTGAAAGCTGGACATTAAACAAGAGAGATAGGAAAAGAATTGATGCTTTTGAATTATGGTGCCGGAGACGTCTATTGAACATACCATGGACTGCCAAAAGAACCAACAGATCTATCCTAGAAGAAGTGCAACAGGAGTGCTCCTTGAATGGCCAGACTGCATCTTACATTTTTCAGACATGTAGTCAGGAGAGATCAATCCCTGGAGAAAGAGTGACAGGTCAATGAAAAAAAGAGAAAACCCTCCACCAGATGGACTGACACAGTGTCTGCAACAATGGGCTTAAACATAAATAAGATCATGTGCCTGGCACAGAATTGGGAAGTGTTTGGATCTGCTGTACATAGGGTCGCTATGAGTCTGACTCAACTCGACGGCACCTAACAACAACAACAACAACATCAGAAGTATATTTGACTTATTAATTCACCTACTGAAGGAGATCTTATCTCCTTCTAGATGACAATTATAAACAAAGTTATAATAAATAAATAAAGATATATATGTATAGGTTTTTGTGTAGATGTAAGCTTTCAATTAATTTGAGTACATATCAAGGAGTGCTAGATTATAGGGTCAATTTTGTATTTTGGAAAGTTTATATAACCACTGTGAACAGTTACTTCTTGTTTCATCTTCATCTCTATGAGTTTCTAAAGTATCCTATTAAACAAATGACTGGTTCTTTTTTTTCTTCTTCTTTCTTTTTTTGGTGCTCAGAGGTACTGGAGGTGAAACCCAGGGGCCTGCACATGATTTACAAGTGCTCTACCACTGAGGTGCACCCCCAGTCCATTTTTTACTTTTTATTTTGAGATAGGATCTCACTAAATTACGCCGGCTGCTTCTGGCCTTGAACTTGCGATTCTCCTGCCTCTGCCTCCCAAGTCACTGGGATCACAGACTTGCGCCACTGCTAAGTGACTGGTTCTTAAATTGCTTAACCCGTCTGAGACTAACAGGAACAATATATTCCAAAGTGATTTGTACGAACACTTTTTCATTTATTTCTAGTTTTCTTTTTAATAATCGTCATACCTCAATCAAACCTTAAATTCTAACTTTTTGAAAAAAGAACTATTATATATAATACTGTTCAATATATTTACAGTAACAGAAAAAACATAATAATATATAAACTTATCATTTATTTTGAATGAAAAGATTAAGTACATTTTCGAGTAAATAAATATAGGCGTCTTGCAAAAACTTTAGACAAATGGAGATATATATCCTATAGTATTCTTCATGTGAAAAGGAGAGCTAATTTCCAAATCTGAGTCATGGTATTAATCTTACAAAGTCAGTAGCCTTTTGAGTGAAAAATTAGGAAATAGTTGTCTCTGCCAAGAGTTTTACAAAAAAACCAGCACAACAGAAGACAATTTTTATAACTTTTTCTCCTGGAAACTATCCTACTATCAATCAGAATCAGTATTTCCAAAATGATTTTAAGAATGCTTATGTACTTTGTATGTTCTAGTATAATACAAAGGTACTATATACTACTAAATATAAATGTCTCCTTCAACATGTTTTTCTATCACTTCAAAACATCACTAGGCATGAGACTAGATGTATGAAAAATGTATCAATAATAAGGTTGGGCCAATCCAGATGGTCCAAGATAGGGACTTGTTGGTGTGAGTACTCAGTCCTGTTGTCTGGTAAGAATAGCCAGAAGATAAGTAGATATAAATAGGTGACTATGTGCCTCTGTATGCTTGGGAAGTCTGTATTTATGCCTGTTGTCCCAATCTAATTATTAGCAGTTCATTTTTCCATCAAAAGTACCTAGTTTGAGTTACATAGTCACCTTAATTGTGAGAAAATTAAAGTTTCCCTCTGATTTACCCTCTTCTATTTCTTCCCAGAGGGACAAATAAGAAAAGAGTTGAAGACAGGTATAACACTAGATTAAATAATACATGTTTCACATGAGTAAACAGTGCTTTTCTGTATTTTAGGACAGAGTTTTTTCCTTTATGTAGTTTACCTAATTCATGTTTAATGAAATTTTTATTATTCTACTTCATTCTGATGAGTCATTGTATCAGTTCCGTTCATTCCTGGGAAGACAACTTTGTTGCTTTTAGCCTAATTTGGTACATCAATTGTTTGAGGGAATCTTTTTAAATATTAAAATGATATATGTGTGGATTTTCAAGTGGCCCAAAATACATGAAAAGTTGCTAATTACATAATGTGACCAAATACTTCATAGCTATTCAAAGTTTATGATTACTAAAGCCATTAATAAACATTGATTTCACCAAGAAGAATAAACTTTTCACCTGGAAGTTAGTCAGGGAACAAATTGTAGAAATATCAGACTGCACTTCTTTAAAACTGGTCCTAGATTGGATGAGCTGAGTATACTAAAAAGAGCTGGCAGAGCATCATCAAGTGGTCCTAACTGCAAGATTGTAAGGAATGCTGAGGTGAGAAACCAAGGAGGGCCTGATAATATGTAAGCCACTTATTCTGTATTAATGAGTCAAAATTAAAGACATATGTAGTATGAAGGGCCAAAAGAAAAAATTGTACCAAAGTAAATTAATTCACAATAAACACATCTTAATTTAACATTAAATAAAAAGCCAAGCCCCCTCTTAACCCCACAATGTAAACTTCTGAGGTACAAACAAATGATAAAAATTGGAGACAATTTGCAAGTTATATGGTTATCACTATTCAGTATGTGTCAAAAGAGGTGAGGACAAAAAGACATGCAAGTGGAAGAGAGGCCTTTGGTCGGGGGGTAGGAGGGGGGGAAGAGGTGCACAAGAGGGTAAGGGGAAGTTATCTGTGCAATGTACAATGAAATGCATACATGGAAATGTTGCAATGAAATGCATGTCAGAATGAAGCACATTAAGTTGTACATTGAAAATTTCAAAAAAAAGAAAGAAAAAGAAAAGAAAAGAAAAGGAAAAACCTATGAATAGCGAAGAAGCACTGATAATCATGCCAGGCATGGCACAAGTGTTTCATTCTGTTGTACATAGGGTTGCTATGAGTCAGACCCAATTGAATAGCACCCACCCCCCCAAAAAAAGAAAGAAAAAAAGAAAAGAAAAGAAAGGAGGGAGAAAATCAGTTGCATGGAGGATTTGTGTGGCTTGAGGATAATATGAAGAAAAGGAAAAAAGAGGAAGAGGAGGAAGAGATGGGCTGCAATGAAGAACTAAAGGTACTTGTGAGGGAAGAGAGCAGATCCAACAAATACAGGTAACCAAAGAGGTGTCAGATTAGATGCCATATTTTGGAAGGCTAAGCAATAACATTCCAGGTGATTGAAATAAAAATTAATTAATTCCACAAACATCTATTGAGCACCAACAAAAAGAAGCTGGGTATCTTGCAGACATTTATAACCACTTAATTTCCTTATTGTTCAAAAACATAAATGACTTTCTACTAAGTTCAGGATATTAGTTAGAACCTGGGATGTAATCTTAGTTACTAACATGAATACCTCCCAGAGACAAGCAATTTAAATGAACCTATAAATTTTATTATAGCAGTAGATTGGGGGGGATTAAATCAGAGTAATGATTTATATACTTCCTAAAATTTGATTTGCTCTCCAATCTGCTAAAAGTGCTATACAGTTTAGTGAAAAGTAATTAAATTAAAAGTTAATCTTTCTATCAAATCTTACAAAACAGCATTTCTGACAACACTGAAATAAGAGACCCCTGCTATTTATCAATCACAGTACAAAACAGTATCACATTGTCATATTCACAGGTGTGTAGTGTATGTATATGGAATAAACTATGAAATTTCATTAATCTACTTTTTATTTCTAACAATACATAAATTTGTTTCGTGCTACAAAACAAAACTGCCAGCCATGAGTTATTAGGTGAAATAGGAAATGTATTCTAGCATCAACTGAGATGCAAATATATCTCAAGTTCTTTCTCAGTGTCTTTATATCTTGCCCTATAAAATGAACTCCAATGAGTTATATAACAAAAGACTTGGATATATAAACCATCCAGGTTGTCAGGTAGAAAATTATATAGAATGAAAACGGAAATGGAGGTACTCCAGAGGAGGAGAAAATAGAAGCTAAAATCTCCGATCTAATGTCTACTACACTTCCAGAGATGAAATACAAAAGTAATGGAAAAGACAAAACAAGTATCAGGAAGACGCTTTGAAAGAAAAACTAACTCTTTTATCAGTATACAGAGATGACCTGAACCAACTTCTTCTTGTTGTTAGGTGCTGTCAAGTCAGGTCCAACTCATAGTGACCACCACAGGGTTTTCTATGGCTGATTGTTTCTGGAGTGGACTGCCACATCCTTCTCCCATTTTTGCATTGCTGGGGATGGAACCTGGGTCTTTAGAATGTGCAGAACAGCAATCTACCAACTGAGCTAAACCCCAGCCCTGAACCAAAGTTGGGGGAGGGAAATAAGATTTAAAATGGCTTAACAGATGTTATGGCTCTATTTTAGTGCAACAGGATAGACACATTTTGCTTTAACTCCTATGTAACTATAATGTAATTCTGTGATTTCAGTAGTCTTACATATGTACTACTTCTCCTTTTAATCTGTATGTCTTCAAGATGAATTACAGATATATCAATGATAGCATGTATATGTATGTGTGTATATACAGTAGTATTTATTTACAAAAACCATATATATACATATGCATGTATATATATGTATATGTATATATGTATATATGTGTATATATATACATATATATAGAGAGAGAGATCTTAAGATACCTTTCTTGTTGATAATGGAAAATATCATTTAATATTAATCTACAACAAATGACAACATCAACCTTTGGTCTTTGTATCCTTTTATGATATATGTAATTACAGTCAAAACTG
>VMDO01034203.1:0-17214 GCA_007922755.1 Pedetes capensis | reverse complement strand
AGCCAAGGCCCTGGATCTGGGGTAGGCTGGCTGGAGGTCTAAAGCTCTGCCCCAAGACAGAGGCAAGCAGGGATTCTCCCAGGGCTCCCCAACTCCCTGCCATCACACTTCCTGCTCCTCACTGTGCAGCAAAACTAGGGGTTTCACAGGTGGCCCCCCTGGTGTGGAATCCCCCTTCCCAAAGGTGCCAGCTGCTACAGAAGCCAGTGTGGTGGGGATGTATGGGGACCCTCACGCTGTGGCCTTTTTACAGCCCTGTGGAGCCACAGTGATGGGATCTGTGTGGATTCATTTGCTGCTTTTTTGTTTGTTGCTTCTTGGTGGCCACAAGGCCAGAGGAGGCCAGGCGCTGGACTCTCAACAGCTCTCCTGGCCCCTGGGGATCACCTCTGACATGGGAGCTGGGGAGGGGCGGAGGGGTGTCTCAGTCCCCAGCTGGCAGTCAGGAGGCCAAATGCTCAGGAGGACACCAAGCTTTTGATTGAGCACCAAATCGCACAGGTAGTAAACATGCTGACACTTAGTGTGGCATTCGCAGTGCCCAGCAGCGGGCCAGACAGATGGACCACACAAGCGCATCTTAGAGCAAGGCAGACACTGGGCCTCTCTAGAGGTCCCAACTCTTGAGTACCTTAAGATTAAGGGCCAAACAAAGCTTTCAAAATGCTGCGCTGTGTTCAGCGAGGAAGAAATGGAATTGGGTCACTCCTCAGGAAGACTGAATGTTTCATCCAGACATAAGGGCTCTGGTTACAACATCTCCACAGTCAACAGTGTCCCTGCTTCTGTGTCCTGCTTACTATATTTCTCCTGTCTGAAAAGACCAATCTCTGTTTTAAAAATATTTTATCATGAAATATTCAAATGCACAAAGTATACATATGGAATAGTAGTATGAATGCCCATTTGTTCACCATTGTGTTTAAGAACTAAAACCTTACAAATTGTCTCCTGTTTACTCCATTCCCATCCACTTAACGATTCCCAGGAAATCACATCTTGATTTGAGTTGATCATTTGTATGCATATGAAAACTCTTTTTTGGATCTCCATTAATCTATATATTTTCATCTGTATAGTCCCCACGTGTCTGTCAGCCTGTTATGCTGTGGTGGCTTGCATGTTGCTATAATGTTGAAAGCTAAGCCACCAGTATTTCAGATACCATTAGGGCTACCCATGGTGGACAGGTATCAGCTGAGCTTCCAGACTAAGACAGACTAGGGAGAAGGACCTGGAAGCCCACTCCCAAAACAACTAGTCATTGAAAACCCTGTGAATAGCAGAGAAGCATTATCAGATATAGTGCTAGAAATGAGACCCCCCAGGCTGGAAGGCATTCAAGAAATGACTGGCGTAGAGTTGCCTCCTCAAAAATAGAGTCAACCTTAATGATGGGAATGAGTTAAAGCTCCTGAGACTTCCTTTTTTTGATGTGGCAGTTTTCAAATTGAGAATAAACATAGTGACTATAACAATGAGCTCAAACATAAAAAGATCATGTACATGGCACAGTATTCAGTAGTGTTTCTTTTTGTTTTACATAGGGTCACTATGAGCTGGATCCCACTCGACGGCACCTAACAACATTGGCACAGTAATTTCAAACCTAGAACAAAAATTCACCTTCTTCACAGGTCATCCCTGTTTAACCTCACCTCCCTTAATTTCTTTACTGTCTCTTGTTAGCTTTGTATCTTCCACTTTTTTTAACTTATGGATTCATTTGTTGGAGACCAGTTGCTGCTTCTATGTTGTTGTTGTTGTTGTTAGGTGCCATCAAGTTGGTATCCAACCCATAGTGACCCTACGTCCAACAGGCAAAACACTATTGTCAGTGCTTCTCTGCTGTTTATAGGGTTTTCGATGTCGGATTAATTTTTGGGAGTGGGTTGCCGGGTCCATCTCCCAAGTCCACAGCACCTGGTGTTCCCAGGCAGTCTCCCATCCAGGTACTAACCAGGCCCCACCCTGCTTAGCTTCTGAGATCTGATGGGATCACATGCCACAGGGCTACGGCTGCAGGCACTGCTTCTATAGGCTTCCTTAATCATTCCACACAATGCTAATGCCTATTCTGTCTGTTCTACAAGAGAAATATAGTTGTCTTTTTAAGTTAAAATGGCCTCAGGTTCAAATTCTGACTCCATTCCTTACTATCTCTGTAGACCTGAGCCATTAATTCCTTTCTATGGGCTCCTAGTTATTCATCTATAAGATGGAGATTACATTGAGATTGCTGTGAAGATCAAGTGAGATTAGATTTTCTCATTCCCAAGCATGTTGAAAATCCTCTTCAATATATTTAAATCCACATCCATCATCAGTGTTGAAATGTGTAAACATTAATTGGGGTGCTTGAGCTTATTTGGCACATCTATTGATTATACATTATCTCCTGATATGCTATAATTTCTTCGTGTGCACAAATAAAGCTTGTGTTCCCAGCAAAGCTGTGTACTCGTGGAAAGCAGAGAGTGAGCCACACAAAATGACAATATAATTTATCACCCAAACCAAGACACCTTTGCTAGTGAGGGGGGATGCTACTAATAATTGCACCAAGTCTCAGCATAAACCAGGACTGTCCCTGAGAAACCAGGACATATGGTCATCCTGATCATATATATCTTCAGAATCTCTCCCAAATCTCAGGCCCTTGCTAGGTAAGGAATACATACTTGCCAAAGCAATACTTGTGGAGTGGAACTGAAGGGCTGGCAGCCTCAGAAGTCAGCAAACATGGCTAGGTGTGGACAGCCCATCCGTTCCTCCCTGTGTCTCTTGCATGCCCTTCTTATTCAGCACTAATGTCAACCCCAAATGGCACATTCATCATCCCAAATTAGCCATTATTAAAACCATCCATTTGCAGGGCTGCAGCTAAAATGAATTGTGTTATTATTCCAGTTATGGCAATGAATGGCTGAACATCAAAAGCCATTTTGATTTTGCAGCAAGAAGGCAATCAATTATTGTGTCTTGCTGGCTTGTCCAAAGCTGCATCCAGCTTGCTGTGAGTATACGCCTCCCTTTCTACTCAGTACCCCCCCCCACTCTCTCTCACACACACACCTTAGGCTTTCTCTCATGGCACTGGAGAGCCCAGGAAAGGGAAGGATATGTCCCTCCTGCCAGCATGGATCAATTCTTCCTCTCAAAACCTAAGATGTGGATTCTTGAGTCGAAGCTTAGGTACAAGACTCCTCCTGGCTTACACTGCTTTCCTCTCTCCTCCCGATCCCTCCTGGCCTGGGCAGTGGGCTTACCCAGCTGGAACTACAGTCTTAGTTCAGTCCCCTCCACTGCCCTGCTCCCAACACTGCAGGTTGGTCTTGTCTGGGGCAACATTGTGAGGCCCAGTACTCCAACAACTTCATTTCCAGCCCCCCTTTCCTAAGCTACATGTTCTCTTGATGCCCCCACTCCAGCTGCCCAGGGTCTTTACTCTGGAATGTTGTGGACAGATGCATGAGAAAGGCCTGAGATAGTTCATCTCTCAGAAAACATCTGCATCTCAATAGGGTCTTTACTGTTTTACTTCAAAGCAGTGAGCAAAGTTCCCAGAGTAGGACAGGTCTACAGCCACACCATCCTGGCATTAGATCCCATCTGATCTCAGAAGCTAAGCAGTGTCCAGCCTGGTTAGTCCTTGGATGGGAGACTGCCTGGGAATACCTGGTGCTGTAGGCGTAGCAGAAGGACCCTGCAGCCCACTCCCAAAACAAATAGCCATCCATAACCCTATGAATAGCAGAGAAGCACTGACATAGTGCTGGGCATGGCACAGTGTCGGGCGGTGTTTCCTTCTGTTGTACATAGGGTCACCATGAGTCAGACCCAACTCAACATTACCTAACCACCACAACAAGAAGAGCAGAACAGTGCAGGTGAGAGGGGATAACTCCTGGACAGGGGTCTGGGAGAGCTATAGATCAGCAGACACTTAGTGTGGAATCAATTATGATGATAGGAGAATAATAGCAGCTACTGTTTTTTGACTGTTTATACCCTGCTAGGAATAAACCTAGCATTCCAGGGCCCTCCAAACCCCACTGTGCACCACCTCAGGCTGTTGGGAAGATTAAGTGAACTAAGTTATTGCAACCCTGCAACACTTTCCTGAGGGCTGCGCAGGGTGAAGTGCTGTGAGCTCTGCGACTCCACATCACACCACACTGCAGCTCCACTCCACACAGAGCTCCTCATTGACAGCCCCATCTCCATGTCACCTGTTTTGCTTTGAAAGTCAGGCCTGGGAGTAAAACAGCAGGAACGTGCACAGTAGAGCAAATTCCTTTTCCCCATCAACAGATAGAGGGTGACTGGAGCCATGTTAATCACCTGAAACTAAGTTTTCTCAGCTGAATAATGTCCCTAAGGGCTATGAGTATAGAATTCATTCGCCTGTGCCCAGTGATAGAAATTACATAAGTCTTGACATTTCTCTCAAGCCCTTCCCCCAAACTGTCAGCCCTATGGCTTTCTGCTCATCTTCCCTCTCTCTACCACACTTACCACACATATACACACAGTCTCTCTCTCTCTCTCTCTCTCTCTCTCACACACACACACACACACACACACACACGGAAACTTTCTGGTGAGATTCTCCTAAGATATTTGCATTGCTTATGGGTACCCAGTCAAGACTATGAAGAAATTAATCACTTTTTTGTTTATGTTTTTTTGTCATACTGTGAATAGAACCCTGGATCTTGCACATGCTTGGCCAACTGCTCAATTACTGAGCTATATTCTCAGCTTTTTTAATGTTTTAGACTTCATTCTTGACATTACCAGGAAGAGGAAGAGCAAAAGGTATCATCCCCATTTACAGGCAAGAAAAAAACTATGAGATAAGCAGCTTGTCAAAATTGTGTGACAAATCAGACACTAAGACATGGCCTTAGAGTTTCTTGTTTGTTTCTTTACTTTTTAGTAATCAGTAAGTTGAGTTGATGTTTGTTGTTAGGTGCTATTGAGTGAAGTCTGACTCATAGTGACCTTATGTACAACAGAATGAAACACTCCCCAATTCTGTGCCAGGCACAGATCTTTTTTATGTTTAAGCCCATTGTTGCAGAAACTGTGTCAATCCATCTAGTTGAGGGTCTTCCTTTGGATTTGGTTATTTATTCTGTTGGTCCAGGAAGATTCAAAGATTACTATGGTCCTTCAAGTATCCATTCAGCTAAGATTCAAACTTGTTCTTTATTACAACCTATTTTCTATCAGCCTTTAAAATAGAAAGATCAGTCTTTTAAAAATGTATTGTTTTTCACAATATACATTAATACTGGCTTATTGCAAACATTTAAAAACTGAAGGTAAAAAAACAGCTGGGCATGGTGGTACATGGGAGACTTGGGAGGTGGAGGCAGGAGGATCACCAGTTCGAGGCCAGAGGCAGCCTGCATAACTTAGTAAGACCCTGACTCAAAATAAAATGTAAAAAATAGGCTAAGTGTGCAGCTTAGTGGTAGAGGGCTTATGAAGCCTGCATGAGGCCCTGGGTTTAACCCTTCAGTACCACAATAGAAACAAAAAACAAACAAAAATAAACAACAAAAAACTCCAAACTCCCCCTAAACCCCTAAATATAGCCCAAAATATATACAACCTGCAGTTTGACCACTCAGAACTAACTACTGTGAGCATTGTGGTGCACTTCATTTCCGCCTTTTTCTGTGTGTTTATGTGTATGTTCTTCCTTCATACCATATTTTCTGCATTCTAACACATATATTCTTCATTTCTGAAATCAAGATGCATCTTATAATGGATGTCAAAAGTGACTTGAAAATTAGCAGGCAACAGAATCTACTGTGATATTGTTATTGCTTATGTGTGTGCAGGTTTAGCTGTAAGAGCTGTACAATCTGTCACTTCACTTGAGTTATTTGCATTTGGAGGACCACTCATGGTTAAAATTTTAACTTAAATTTGGCTTTCTCCCTAATTGTCACTTAAAGTGTCTTCTAAAAATTACACTATGATGCATCATTGAAATGAAAAATTATTGTGTCTGCAGAAGATTGCCTGTCACATGCCAGACAATGCAATTAAAGGCGGCAGAAATTGCCAAATCTCTTGGAATAGATCATAAAACTTTCAAAGCTAGGAAAGGTTGGTGTGACCGTTTCATGCATTGTGAGGGACTATCACTCAGGCACTGAACATCTATATGATTTGTCTGGCCCAGGTAGAGGCCTGAACCTTATCCAACCAAATTTTACTCTATTCTTTCCCCTCCCATTCATAACTCAGGACATAGAGTTGAGAGTCCTAAAAGAACTCCAGGAACAGAGACTTGTCTGGCCTGCTTGGAGGACTAATACCTATCCTCTGGGACCAGCGACCTTTGTCCCACATCTTGGTATTCCACTCCTCCCCCTCCCATTGAGTGATCCAAGATGGCCCCCAAAGAGCCTAGTCCGTGGTGTGGCCTCTTTCAATCTGATTGGCTGCCCAGAGCCACCTGATTGGTCAGAAAAAGCTCAGTGATTGGCCTGACCTGGGCCTAACCCCCCCATCAAAATTTTTCTTTTTCAAATCCCTAGTTACATAACTGCTACACCCGGTACAAGCTGCTGCCTGATTGGCTATTTCTGGGTCCACACCTCTTTCATAGAAGGCATATAAACCACCACTGAAGATACTAGCTCCCCTTTTTGTCCCTTGCATTCTTAATCCTCTCCTGTTCACCTGCTCTCCAAGCCCCTTCAAACGTGACCCCCACACCCTACTCCTGAGACCTGCAACTTCCAGTGCCACCAGTGAAGACATCTGAGGACTACAAGCAAGACTCCATGTCAAGCCCAGGGCCTCCGAAGCGGTGAAGGCTCCAAGCAAGACACGAAGAGCTCTCTGCTTTTCTTCACCCATCTTGGGAAGGAGGAGAGCAGGGAAGGCGAACTGTGAGAGGCAACAGGAGACACACCATGGGACACTTTCATTGAGTGTCATTGTGCTGCACCCCCTTTTGTTCACCTTGGTAGGTGCAGCTTAATAAATTCTGTTCCTGTTTGCAAGAAGCCTCCCGAAGTCCTTCTTTGGCACCACTGACTCTTGCCTATTTCCAAGGGTCCCTGAGTACCCATGCTGAGGCAAGCTCTGTTACCCTGCCGGGCCGGAGTGAACCCCAACAGAGCATTTTCAATGCCACTGAATGTTTGAAAACACGATTTGATTGATTACTATATTGAAAATTCACTTCAGAGTAAAAAGAAGGGGCAAGGGGATTAGCAAGTGGGCGTAGAGTGTGGGGAAGAGGAGAAGGGGAGGGGAAATAATGTAGAGGTATAAAGGGGTAGAGGAAATGTTAAAATATATGATGTAACTATATGAATACATGGGAAACAATAGGAGAAAGGAAACAAATAAATGAGAATATAACCCATGATTACATATGATTTATTACATATTAATTAAAATTTCTACTTTTCTCTCTCACTTCCTTCTCTTCTTTAGTTTAAACGGCTTTGTAAAATATGTAAGTGGATGGGTGTGTAAGCAACAGTGATGTCACAGTTGCATAATGGATAGAGCAAAAGACTTATTACTCTGTACCCCACCAACATTTATTAATTTAAAAAAGAAAAATTGCTTCTCAGAAAAATTGTGCAAATTGACAATCCCATCTGCAGCTAATGAGAGTGTATCCCCACTAATGCATGGGTTTTTAGCAATATGAAAACCTGGTCTTTGTTAATTTGATATGCAAAAGGATATTACCTCATCTTTATTTACACTTTATTGATTGCTACCAAGATTAAGTGATTAAAAGTATAATTATTGGCCATTTTTATTTGTTGTGTACAATTTGGCACTTCATGTCTTTTGCTCTTTAGTGTATTAAAATCTCAAGGTCTATCATATTTGCCTTTAATAATGCACTAAATGCTGTAGATGCCCCACCCCACAATCCTTTGGCCAACAGATTTCATCTGCTTCTGCAGTTTCCAGAACACTGTTGGGCTCCTGTCTCTGGTGATTAATCTCTCTTCTTTGATTTAGGGCTTTCAAAGCACACGTGGAAGCCAGTTTGGCCACATTCAGGAGCATACTGGAAGTGTGAGACAGTTAACACTACTGGGGCTGACCTTCAACAAGCAGAAATGGAAATTCCTGGCTAACTACCATCAACTCTCCAACCTGTAATGGAATGAATCTAAGACTGTTCTACACAGTTTCTCACAGAGCTCCTGGAAGGGCTGAGTCTCAGTTGCTCACAGGGTAACCTGCTCACTAACATGCTCTTTTTCTTTTTTTTTTTTTTTTTTTTGCAGTACTAGGGGTTGAACCCAGAGCCTGGGCCACTGAGCTGCACCCCCAGCCCATTTTGTAGGTTTTTTTAATTTTCTGAGACAGGGTCTCTCTAAGTTACACAGACTGCCTCTGGTCTCGAACTTGCGATCCTCCTGCCTCTGCCTCCCCAGCCGCTGGGATTACAGGCGTGCGCCACCGCACCTAGCTACACGCTCATTATTAACTTTTCTTCCTTCTTTCTTTCACTTTCCCCATTGCCTTATGTTTTCTGAGATCACCTCCCAAATAACCACCTGTGTCCAAATCCTTTTCTTAGGATTTGCTTTTGGGAACTGAAATTTAAAAAAAAAGGAAATAAGAATATTTTATATCCATACACTTTTTGTTTCTTCATTGGTTTTGAGACATTATGTAGTCCAGGCTAGTCTTGATCCTCTTGCCCCAGCAACCTGAGTGCTGGGATTATGGGGTTGTGCCACCACACCCAGCTACCCATACACATTTTTTTAGCAGTATTAATTCTCTCTCAAGTTGAACTCCTAAAAACAGATGGCATATTTGGAAACAAACCCAGAAGAATGAATACTATCTGCTTAGTAAACTTTGGAGTGCAGGATCCAGCAATGCAGAGGCCTCTGTGAACTGGGAATGCCACTTGCTTCAGCAAGCCTTGCAGGAGATAGCTGGACTCTCAGTGTAGAAAAAAAAACTAACTTACTGAGCTGCAAGACTAATGAGCAGAGTGTGGACTGAGTAAATTCAATAAGGAAAAGTCAACCTAAGCAGGCTCACATTCCTGTTTGATATATAGGTACTTGTTTTTATGTTTGTGTTTATGTATTTGTAATCTGTTTATGCCTGCAGCGGTAGCCCTATTGTGACTGATCCTGTCAGATCTTGGAAGCTAAGCAGGGTTGGTCCTGGCTAATACTTGGATGGGAGACCATCTGAGAACACAAGGTGCTGCAGGTTTGGCAGAAGGACCTGGCAACCCACTCCCCAAAATCAATCCGTCATTGAAAACCCTATGAATAGCAGAGAAGCACTGACAATAGTGTTTCCCCTGCTTTATGTAGGGTCGCTATGAGTTGGATACCTATTCGACAGCACCTAACAACAACAACAACAATCTATTTATGCTCCAGATACATGGTGTGTGTGTGTGTGTGTGTGTGTATATATATGTATATGTATACATACATATATATACATATATATGTGTATATATACATGTATATATCTATATACATATCTATATATCTATATACATGTATATATACATGTGTATATATACATGTGTATATATACATGTGTATATATACATGTGTATATATCTATATACACGTATAAATACATGTATATATACATGTATATATACACATATATATGTATATATTATGTATGTATATATACATATATATTGTTGTTGTTAGGTGCTGTAGAGTCGGTATCCGACTCATAGCAACCCTCATAGGGTTTTCAATGGCTGACTGTTTCGAGATTGCCTTGTGAGTGGATTGCCAGGTCCTTCTCCCATTTTTGCAGTGCTGGGAATTGAACTTAGGACCTCAGAGACTGCAGCGCAGCACTCTACCAACTGAGCTAAATCCCAGCCCCCCCCATATATATGTGTGTGTATATGTATATATGTATATGTGTGTGTATATATGTATGTCATTTCCACTTTACTAATTTACAATGAGAAATGCAATTGTTAAGCAGACCAAAATGCTTGAGTAGGCAGATCAGTGCATTCTTTCCTTGTAGGCAAGTTGTGTGGGGAGCCAAATAAATTATCAAAAGATTGCTTGGATGTGCATAAAATCAGAGTAAGGCAAGTTAGTTGATCTTAAGAATGGTCTCTCAGCTTAGAGCACTTGAAGCATTCTCATCAACTATAGGGTCAGCCTTGCCAAGGAACCCATAATGTTGAGTTCACTTGGCCAAGATCATTCTGTTGGATGGAGCTTGGATGGTAACTGTCATTTCTTTGCATCTAGCTGGCCAACTATGTTCTATTCACTCCAAGCAGTATATAATGCAATTAATTTGGTTTCTACTTACAAAATTACAATTGCATTTCAGTCCTGCCTCCCTAATATTTGTCCTAGATCACCTTGAGCAGAATTTTGTGGGTTTTTGAAATTTCCAGTCATACATTTGCAGACAATATCTTGGTTAATTTCTAAAAACATATATTCAAATCCCTTGCATGTAGATTTTACTAGCTTATCTCTTTGGTGACTTTGTATACTTTTTATGAGAGGGGTAAATTGTGTGTAGTGAGCATTGTATACCTGTCTGTTTCCTGCTACCATACTTTCTTTTCCAGCTTTATCTCTCACAGTTTACCCTTTGTTCCAGCATACCCTTTAACATGCTACCCCCAGAATAGCCCATGTTCTCCCTCTTTCCAATATTTCACAATGCTAGAATGTCTTTCTACTCCCATTTCTCAATGAACTGATTCATTCTTCAAGATTCAGTTCAAATACCACTTTCCCTAACACTTTCCTTGAAAAACCTCCAACTCTCTTCCAACATCAAAAAGATGGAAGTATTCTCCTCAGTACTACCACAACACTTAATTCAAACTTCTATCATAGCACCTACCCCAGTGCACTGTAATCATTTTTACATCCATTTTCCTCACTTGGGCAGAGGCTATAGTCTTATTTATTGTTATATCTCCAAAGCTTAGCATAGCACCTGGCCTTCAGTAGATTCTTAAGTAAGTGAATTATACAAAGTCCTGTAGCCAAGCATTCAGAGACTGCTATTTTTAAAAACTATAGTCTTGAAAATTATATGAAAATAAATCATCATGAGTCAGCCAATTGATAGTGAGCTGAAAACTAATACCAAGCACCATCTATTCACCTAAGCACCTTAGTGGGCTCAACAGTGGAGACATGGCAGTGAGAAATACATATAAGACCTCCACTTTCATGGAATTTACATTATACCAGGGGAGAGAAGAACAATAAGCACATAGACAATTAAAATAATTCCTAGGTTATGGCAACTATTGTGAAGAAAATAAAACAAGGTGACATGAAAATAAAAGTCTTGAACAAAGTTTTTTAAAATTTGGATTGGGTATTCATTGAAAGTCTTTTTAAGAGAGTGACATGAATTTGATATGTAAATGATGAGAAGGAACCAGCTATTCAAGGATCTGGTGAAAGAATGTAGCAGACAAAAGGCATAGGTGCAAAGCAGGTGCAAAGTTGGTGTGGTAGAAATGGGCTTATCATTATAAGAACACAAAGTTCTGTGGGTGTGAAGAACTTGTGAGTGCTGGGAGCATTGTGGAAGATGAAATCAGAAAGGTAGGCAAAAGCCAGGTCATGCAGGCTTTGTAAGCTATGGAAAGTTGCTTGGGCTTTCTTTAAATTACAATGGATAGCCACCAGAGGGGTTTCAGTAGGAGAGTGGTAAGTTTTGATTTATGTTTTCAAAATATCACTATCCTATTGCAGGATAATTATGCATAGAAATCAAAATCCCCATCAGCAATGTAAACTGAAAGCTGTTACTGAATTCTACTCTGGCAGCACTCAGATTAATGACACAATGAGACATAGGGGAGTAAAACAACAGCTAGAAGTTCTAGTATATCTTCTAGAAGTGTTTACAGATGGTTTGGATAGGTATGGAAACCATGCTCCTTTAAAAAGAAACTTTTAACTTAAAGAATGCTGATACTTAAAAGCTAAGGAGGGAAGAGTAGCCCACAACTGGCCTAGAATAGCCTTTTATAATTAAGGTATAATTAACTTTCAGCTCACTTCTAGTGGTCAGTCATCTGTACCAAAACCCCCACCTAAACTGCCTAAGATTCAGAGTTTGAAAGAGAAAAGGGCTAAGGAGGAAGTCATCCAGAGAGCATCTCCTTTCCCCTCTTCATAGTTCACTGCAGGGAAACCACAAAGCAACCTTGTCTCATTCTCAGCTCTTCTCTGTAAGACACAGGAGTTTTATCAGTATGTGGAGCAGTTACAATTCCACTGTAACATAATCCTATGAGGTTCTGTACATGGAATTTCACTTAAATAAATCTTAGGAGAGATATAGGAATGGAGTCCCATTGGAACACTAGGTCAAGAGTTACACTATTTGCTTAGAGTAAACCAAGAAGACTGTTTTCTGCTGTGGCCTAAGCAAGACAGAACATCACCAAGTAGGAAGAATTTTGAGAGAGCAGAATAGAGACCAGTTCATTCCCAAGGCCCCCATTGAGGCAGGGGCATTGGATGAGGAAAGCAGACCTAAAACTATAAACATGGGGAGTGGAGCTCAGAGAGGGAAAAGAGAGTTAGAATGTGAGGTGTGTACTAGTGATACTGATAAAACAAGATCTTTGCATGTAAAAGAAGAAAACACAAGGGCCAGGGTATTGGGAGCCCTTGGTAGGAAGGGACGGTTAAATATTGTTTGTCCCTGAAGGACATTTTGAATTCAGGGTGCCATAGGTAAGGGGATCAGAGCGCAGTAATGAAAGTGAGAAACGAGTTTAAAGTTATTCCTTAAACAGGTGCAAAAAAATTAAGCTAACATTCAGGCCATGGATGCAATTGAAATATTAGCTGAGAGAACTGAAGTTACTTCTTAAAAATCAGAGAAGTTTGGCCACATAGATTGAATTCAAACCACAAGGAGGTTAACCAATAATCTGGCACCTATCTAGGGGCTTTAAAGAAAGGAAAGACCTGAAATTTTAAAAATGAACACCTGGGGAGAGATTACACTGGTCCCTGAGTGAAAAAGGAGCCCCAAGAAGAGGGCAGAAAGAGAACTGAATGTAGGAGCTCCATGCTGTGAGTAAAATGGCCTACCCGGTGAGAGGAACCTAATGGCAGTGTGTGGGAAGGGCTGATTAATTAACTGAATTGTATGGAAGGATATAATTATAAATCCCCCACAATTCTATTACAGTGACTCCAGTAGGGGCAGCCATTTACTTTGTAGCCCTTGAGCACCTGACCCAACAGTGCAGGCAGTGCTCCTTTGCTTCCATATGAGACCATCCTCCAAAATTGCCCCGGGAAGATTACAGGTCAGGTATGAGCTATGCATGGAATTGTGCTAAGCTAGGCACATGTGGGCTGAAGGGTGGAGGAAGAGAACAATGCCCTGTAGGTGAGGAGCCCATCTTTGAGGTTGCTGATTGGCCAGGCCTTTTCTTCTGTCCTGAAGGCCAACTGGCCCATATCAATTGCAGCCCACCCTCTCCCCCACCACACATACTGCAGAGCTCTTTCAGGCTAGGAAATGTGACACCTGATAAATTGGTGGGGAGATGGACTAGCCAGTGGATGACAAGTTGTAGGGAAGACAGCTGAAACTGCAGGTTGGATACAAGATATTAGGGAAGGGAATGAATGTCACAGTTCCAATAGAGGGACATATCAAAAACAAGTCAATTTTTATTATATTGTTTGACCCGGTGTGCTTGAAATATAGCTAACTGTCCAACTCTATGGCACTTGAAAGATTTTGGCCTGACAATTCTTAAGCCCTTCAATATGGGTGGCATTTCACTTAGAAAAATATATGGCCGTTACCAGAGGAGATATAAAGCTGAGAGATCACAGTGACAGTTAGCCAAAGCTCTCTTGGCCTTTTTCTCAACCTTGGGTTGATCTGTTAAGTCAAAATCATATTACATTTCACAGAGCCTTTAGTTATTCTTCCAAAGTGTTGACAGAGGCAGTGGGCTGTAGGGGCAAAACACTGAATAGCATTCAGACCATCTGAGTTGTACCAGATGACAGAGCAAGGATATGAGCCATTTAACCTGTACAAGCCTCAGTTTATCCCCTCTGTCTGGAGGAATAATACCTCACCCACCTCACAAGGTGGTTTTGAAAGTCAGCTGAGAGAAAAGTGGATGTGCCTTGTAAACTGAAATGCTGTCTAGAACTGTAAAGGTATAGCATGGTATGTTCCTCCCTGTTGGGCATGATGATTGCCATCTTGATACAGAACACCTGGAATGACCCCAGGGGACCTTGGCTCCACAGCCATGGCCATGAAATAAGTAAATAACAACAACAACAACATACAGCATAGCTATGACTATTATAGTAATAATGGAGCTATCAACATTCCCTCTTGGAGGAAAAGGGGAAGGAGGATCACAAGACCTTCACTGGACCCTCACTGGACCTCCACAAAACCCTCCTCTGAGGTGCCAGTCACTAGCCCCTCCAGCCCCAGCTGTATGGGATGCTGGGTTACATAAGAGATGAAACATGGGACTTAAGGTGGTGCAGCTTTGCCTGGGATATCTTGGTGGGAACTTCTCAGAACATATTCTTTCTGTTGGTGGATTTGTACATAAAGGCTGTGCCACTTAAGCAAGCCCAATGCTGGTAGGGAGAGTGAGACTTAATCTTATAGGTAATCCTAATGCTGGGAGCCATAGCACTGTGGCATCTGATCCTATCAGATCTTGGAAGCTAAGCAGGGTGGGGCCTGGTTAGTACTGGGATGGGAGACTGCCTGGGAACACCAGGTACTGTACACTTGGGAGAAGGACCGGGCAACCCACTCCCAAAAAATCAATCCGAATAGCATAAAATTCTCCACTTTATCCAATTCAGTGTACAATTCAGTGACTTTGAGTACATTCACAACATTGTGCAACCACTGGCACTAATTCCAGAATATTTTGACCATCCCCAAAATAAACCCACACAATCAAATAGTCATTCCCTGCTTTCCTCTTCTCCCAGCCCCTGGCAACCCCCAACCAATTTTGTTGGCATTGACTCACCACGGACTACTGATTTCAGTCGATAGTTCTGGCTGTTGGCAATCACAGGTTTTTATTCCAATCTTAACTTTCAGATCATCCTGCAACCATACCACTATGGTGTCCAATCCCGTCAGATCTCAGAAGCTAAGCAGGGTGGGGCCTGGTTAGTATTTGGATGGGAGACCGCCTGGGAACACCAAGTGCTGTAGGTTTGGGAGAAGGACCCAGTAACCCACTCCCCCCAAAATAATCAGCCATTGAAAACCCTATAAATAGCAGAGAAGTGCTAACAATACTGTTTCGCCGGTTGTACTTAGGGTTTCTATGAGTCGGACACTGACTCAATGGCACCTTAAGACTTTTTAGATCACACATTATAGTTCATACAATAACACTCTCTCTCTCTCTCTCTCTCTCTCTCTCTCTCTCTCTCTCTCTCTCTCCACAAATTGTCAATGAAAGGGTTAAACAGTCTACAGGGTTCAAAGAGGTCTCACTGAGGTCAGTGCCATGGTGTATGCCTGTAATCTCAGCACATCGGGAGGTTGAAGCAGGAAGATCTCTAGTTGGAGGCCAGAGATAGCCTGTGAAACTTACCAAGACTCTGTCTCAAAACAATAAAAAAGGGGGCTGGGGGTGCTGCTCAGTAGTAAAGTACTTGCTTTCCATGCAGGAGACCCTGGGTTTGATTCCTAATACTCAATAAAAAAAAAAGAAAAAGGCCTTACTGAACACAAGAACAGAATAGCAGGGAGCTGACAGAGATTTAAAGTAAGGCGCTGCCTGTGGTTAGATAAGATAAGGAACCCAGCAATAAAGCTGTTTGAGTAGTGCAGAGATTGATTCCAGATGAGGTGCAATCTTTGCTCAAGGCACAGAGCTGGGTCTGGAGGAACAGCAATTTGACTGCGTCACATCAAGCAGGAAAATCATGCTGAGTTGAAGCCGCAGGGAGAGAGTTCGGAGTTTGTTGCCTGTTGATCCCATGACCCACGTACCAGATGGTCTGATGACTGGTTGGTGAGTGCTCACGTACCTCAATCTTACATGTCCTTCCTTTATATGATCCTAGTGAAGGTGCTGCATCACTTGTTGGTCTGGTGTGTTTGTTAAGTTCATGTCCTTGTTTTTCTGATATGGTTTTGTCACACTCATGTGCCCACACGTTCCTGACATATAAATTCATAGGATGTAATATTTTATTTGCATAAAAAAGTTATTTATCAGTTTGTGCCTCATGGTTTGTGCTGAATAGATGCTGATTGCTTACTTGCACAAATAGGATGCAGAGTCATTCTGTCTCAGCACTTGAACTCAAAATGGAGCAAATTGCTGTTTGGTAAAATGGAGTCACTCAGGTCAAAACACTGGCTGAAAGATACTATTCTATGCGATATGGAGAAACAAAGCAGGTCGCTACCTGATCTCCAGATCTCTCTCCATTGACCCGCTCCTTCTGGACATTTTATATAAAAGGAATCATACAATATGTGGCTTTTTGTGTCTGGCTTCTTTCGCTTTGCATAATGTTGTCAAGGTTCATCAGTGTTGTAGTATCTATCAATACTTCATTGGTTTTTATGGCTAAATAATGTTCCATTATATGGACATTTTGTTCATCCATTAATTAACTGATGGACATTTAAGTTGTTTTTACTTTTTGGATATTAAGGTAAAGCTTCAGGCAGGGGCATAGCTCATTCATTGGTATGTTGTTGTTGTTAGGTGCCGTCGAGTCAGTATCCGACTCATAGTGACCCTCTGTACAACAGGGGAAACACTATTGTCAGTGCTTCTCTGCTGTGCATAGGGTTTTCAATGGCAGACTGATTTTTGGGAGGGGGTTGCCAGGTCCTTCTCCCAAGCCTACAGCTTCTGGTGTTCCCAGGTGGTCTCCCATCCAGGTACTAACCAGGACTGACCCTGCTTAGCTTCCGAGATCTGATGGGATCGGATGCCACAGGGCTACAGCTGCAGGCCATTCATTGGTATAGCACTTGCCTAGTATATGTGAGGCTGTGGATTCAATCGCCACACAAAAAAACCATAAACCAAAGTACTGCTTCTATGAACATTTTATGTTTTCATATCTCTTAGGTATATACTTAATAGTGAACTTGTTTGATCATATATTAACTCTATATTTAACTTTTTGATGAATTATACAACTGTTTTCCACA
>VMDO01034202.1:0-17296 GCA_007922755.1 Pedetes capensis | reverse complement strand
AGAGGATGGCTTAGCCTGATGGTGTGAGGCAACTTTATTCACAGTATTCACCATTTTGAGCAAAGATGTTGGGAGCAGTGAGCCCGTCAGAAGTACTAGTTGGTTAGATTTGGCAGAAATTTACAGATTAAAAAAGATTACTCTCATTAGCTATTCTTCTTAAAAAATAGCCCTGGGGCTTTGACAAGGATGGATTACTATCCATTTAGTTCAAAGTATCTAAAATTGGCCCGCCAGTGACTTTATATTATTTCATCTACTTAGTCATAAATTTGGGCATTTCTAGTAGCTTCTTACCTGTAGAAGATGCTGTATATAAAGTGTATGATCCTGTGGAATGTAATAAGTATTTTATGTCTAATTCTCATAATATTGTAAGCATTATCTTGTCACCAAACTGTTATAGATAAGTACTAAAATTTCTCTATTTCACAGACAACCTATTTGAGGCATAGATAGTTTTAAACACCTCAGTTGAAAATTTTTTTATCTATTGAGGCATGGAGTCTGGGGCTGAATCCAGTGCACTTTTCTAAAATGTTCTAAATTCATTAGTGTTCCCAATGTAAAGAACTGAAAAAAAGTTAATAAATAAATTCTTTGTATAAATTTAGCTGAAGTATAATCAGAGTGTTTTTATTTGATAAATTTTCCCCAAGATTAGAAGCTTATTTGGAATAAATCAGAAGTCTGGATTAATTTCTGAAATAAATCCTGTTCCTGTGTGTGTGTGTGTGTGTGTGTGTGTGTGTGTGTGTGTGTGTTTGGGTCTAAAATGCATGTTTGATTATGTACATATGATCTATATAATAAATTATACTTTGAATGAGGGCATATAAGATTTATGGGAGATTAGAAAAATATACATGGCATTGCAACAAAATGAATTTAAATGAATATAAACAAAAAGAAATCAAAGTAAACCAAGATAAATGCAAGAAAACATAATAGTTTTGTTATCAAATACTACTGTTGAAGCTTTGAAGTGAACTCCAACTGCAGAAATGACCAACACTCGGATCATTGTAAAATGAAAAAAGAAAACAAAATATTATTTCTTTTAGAATCTCAAATAATCAAATATGGAAATTCATACAAATAAAGTAGGTATAAAACTAATCCCCAGAAACAATATGCGTTAACATGAATATTAAAAATGCATTGTTTTGTGAGATAAAATTCTAAGTAGGTACAGAACATATTGTTGAGATATTCATGTTTCTTTGCTTCTTAAAATAATTCATTCCTTTGAGATAACTTTCTACTATTTTATCTGACTTAGTGGAACTGTGTTCTTTCAAGTTTATGTTCATGTTGGCATAAAAAAGTAGTACCTTGGCACATGGTATCCACATTTTTAATTGAAATGTATAAAATTTCAAATGCGAGATGGAATGCTTGAAGGAATCTTGCAAAAATAGGAAATGACTTTATATCTTTACATAATGCTAAAATAGGAATGATGATAATGTATATTTCTCATCAGCTTTTTCTGTGCCAATCTCATAAACTAATAAACATTAGGTCATTTTAAATTCATAACATACTGTCTGTACTTTTACATAAAAGTCATAACAGCTATGTAGGTAGTTTTAATTATTTTTTAAAATAAGTAGAATTACTATAAAAAAGCTATCTTTACATTTGCCAAATAGCTATGCCAATTTGCCTTCCCATCAACAGTATAAAAAGGTTGCTTTTTTTCCATATCCTCAGCAATACTTATTTTCCTTAGCATTTTCAGCAGCAGGGTTTCTTACTGGGGTTAGGTAGTAATTCATTGTAATTTTACTTTTCATTTCCCTGATTATTGTTGTTGTTAGGTGCCATCGAGTGAGGACGACTCAGTAACCCTGTGTACAACAGAATGAAATACCTCTGACTCTGTGCCAGACATATGATCTTTATTATGTTTAAGCCCATTTTTGCAGACACTGTGTCAATCAATCTAGTTGAAGGTTTTCCTTTTATTCATTGACCCATCACTCTTCCAATCATGATGTCATTCTCTAGGGATTTGTCCTTCCTCACAACATGTCCAAAATATGTAAGACCCAGTCTAGCCATCCTTGCTTCCAAGGAGCCCTCTGGTTGCATTGCTTCCAGGAGAGATCTGCTGGTTCTTTTTGCAGTCCACATTATATTGAATATTCATATCCAGCACCATAATTCAAAAGCATCAATTTGTCCTTCTTTCTTATTCATTGTCCAATTTTCACAACCATTTGATGTGACTGAAAATATCATGGCATGAGTCAGGTGCATCTTCTTCTTCAATGTGTCATCTTACCCTTCAACACATCTTTACTTTTCAACCCTTTAAAGAGGTCTTTCACAATAGCTTGTCCCAACGAAGTACATCTTTTGAGTTCTTTAATGCTGCTTCTCTGAGTGATGATTGTAGAATCAAGTAAAGCAAAATCTTAAACAACTTCAATCTTTTCTCCATTTATCATTAAGTAGCATACTAAGTTGTAAGGACTTTTGTTTTGTTGATGTTGAGTCACAATCCATACTGAAGGCTGTGTTCTTTGATCCTCATAGTAAAATTTTCAAATCTTTTTCTTCTTCAGGAAGCAGAATTGTGTCATCTGCATAAGATAGGTTTATAATGACTCTTGCTCCAATCCTGAGGCCACATTCTTCTTCCTAAAGTCCAGTTTCATGGATTACTTGCTCAGCATAGAGATTGAAGACACACAACTTTGTTGACTTTAAACCAAGCAGTGTTTCCTTGTTCTGTTTGAACAACTGCCTCCCAGTCCATGACTAGTCCCTCATAATTACAGTTAATTGTTCTGGGATTCCCATTCTTAAAAACATTATCCATAAATTATGATCCACACACTTAAATGCCTTTGAATAATCAGACATCATTTTGGTATTCTCTGCCTTCAGCTAATATCCACTTGACATCAGCAATGGTTTCCTTGGTTCCACACCCTCTTCTGAACCCAACTTGATTTTCTGGCAGTTTCTTGCCTATATACTGCTGCCATCATTTTGGACTGATCTTTAGAAAAATTTTACTTGTATGAGCCATTAATATCATTTGATAATGTCATCCTGATTATTAATGACCTTTATCATCCTTTCCTATATTCCTTGGCCATTGTGTTTCTATTTATAAACAACTTTTCCGATTATTTTTGTTAGAGTTGTTTATATGGAAACTCAGAAGAACCCGAATAGCCAGAGCAATCTTAAATTCAAAGAACAAAGCTAGAAGCATTGTACCTTCCTCTTTCAAAATTTATGCAAACTCATAGTAATCAACACAGTATGGTAAAAGCACAAAACATGCAGACATACATACGTCAAAGAAACGGAATAGTGAGCATAGAAAACAATCTACATCTCTACAGTCAAATGACATTCCAGAAAGGTGCCCAGAAGAAAGGAAAGCCTTTGCAATAAGTGATATTGAAAACTCTGAGTACTCCTACACCCAGGAATGACACTGGATCCTTATTACCTCACATGAAAAGCCAACTGAAAATGGACTAAAGACTGAAAGGTTAAAGCAAAAGGGACATTGGTCTTGGCAAAGATTTTCTGTCTATGAACCCAAAGGCACAAACAACAAAAGTAAAACTAGATAAATGAGATCGTACCAAATCAAAAAACTTCCACACTGCAAAGGAAACAACAGCGTACATAGACATCCCACAAATTGGGAGAAAATATTTGTAAACCGACTCGACGGCACCTAACAACAACAACAACATATATGATAAGGAGATAACACCTAAAATAAAGAACCAACTTAAACAATCCCATAGCAAGAATAAAAGATCACCTCCATCTTTGGAATTATAATGGGAAGGGGAATAGAAATCCAGTTTTTGTGTCACTTTGGAGTTTAACCTACGGACATACTCAAGGTTTTAAATACTAAGCATTTGCAGTTCAGATCAATTAACTAAACAAATGGATACAGATTAACTTTTGAAGCACACAAAGCATAAAAATGTTTCTAGGTGAAGTGAAAAAAGCACAACACACCAACATACAAACAAAGAATTCATTATGTTTCTATTATTTTGTGTCACAAGAGGCTGGGACTGTTCATAGCAGCACTCCGAATTCTAGGGAAATTATATTTCCCCACACCTCATCTTTTCAAACACAGCTTCTCCATCTTTCCTGCTCTAATTAATCGAATCAAAGAAGGAAATTGTTGTATTTCTGTTCTAGCTAATAAGAGATTTAAAAATCTCTAGCTTGGATTTAGTTCAATATTAATGCCAGTATATTTTATTGAAAAGATAGGTATGAAGTAGACTCTAGACATGAGATATATCAACCTATGCTCTAGGGATGTAACATCTATGAATTCAGCAAATCTTATTGCTTCATACTCCATTAGAATACAACCATGATATTGTTGTTGGTGGTGCCATCCAGTCGTGTCTGACTCATAGCGACCCTCGTAGGGTTTTCGTTGGCTGGTTGTTTCAGGATTGACTTGGGAGTGGATTGCCACATCCTTCTCCCATTTTTGCAGTGCTGGGAATCAAACTCTGGACCTCAGAGACTGCAGAGAAGCACTCTACCAACTGAGCTAAATCCCAGCACAACCACCATGATAGTCATTGAGAAAAAGATACTGTGAGGAGCCAGGCACCACACACACTACATGGCTATAACTCATGTTAGATGGGAGGCTGAGGCAGATGGATGGTGAATTTGAGACCTCAGGCAGCCCTTGCAATTTAGGGAGATCTTAACTCAAAATAAATAATAAAAAAGGTGTGGGAGTGCATCTAAGTGGTAGAGCATCTGACTTGTAGGAGCCAAACCCTGGGTTCAACATTTGAAAAATAAAGATTCATTCATTCATTCATTTGGAAAAGGAAAGAAAGACTAGAGTTCTTCTGGAGACATTAAGGCGTTTTTCTGCCCGTTTTTCTGCATGACAATTATCAACCTGAATTCAACCTATGACTCAAAGCAAACAGTCCTGGAAGCTATTTTGGAAATCCTTTCTTGAATAATCTTGTTGCTAATAAAACTTTTCTATGATCCTCAGTAAGTGCCTTTTATAAAATAAAATATGTCTAACATACCCACTATCCATCCAGCAATATTTTTTGCTTTCTTGTTTGCTATACTTCTTTATCAAAACACAGTTTTTCCACCACTCTGCAGCAAATAATCACATGGGAGACTCTCTGGGAATACCAGGTGCTGCAGGCTAGGGAAAAGAACCTGGCAATCCCCTCCCAATACAACATGCCATTGAAAACCCTGTGAATAACAAAGAAGCACTGACATGGTGCCAGTCACTTCACAGTGTTGGAGACTGTTTCATTCTGTTGTACATTTAACAACAATAATAACTTAAAACAAAATCCATTTATTGGTTCATAGTTCTTAAAGTAGGAAATCAACCATAGAATTCCTGTTTACTATTCTCAGATATCATAAGGCCGGAATTAACGTGTTTGCCAAACCAAGTTCTTGTCAACACTTCCAGGGAAAATTCTGTTTAAGCTCAGTCTCACATTTAGTTTTTTTGCATCTATATAATGGGACACAGATTTTATTTCTTCTTGATAACTAACTAGAGGCCACTCTAGGATGTTAGAAGCCATCATATTTCTCTACAAGTGTCCATTTCTATCTTCCACCTAGCTAAAGGTCTTCAATGGTTTTAAAGATGAGTGCGAGGCAATCAGGTTATTGTGTTAGAAAGAACACAGGCTGGTAAATGACAAAGCATTTAGGTGAGGTTGGAGTGAATCCAAATGCAATACTTTCTGTTGCTTTTGTCCACGTGATGGAGTTATGACTAAAATGTTCATAAAAAGAATAAGTGCAGTTTAAAAATACCATGGAAGTAACTATATTTGACTCTTCTCTCTCTTAAGAAGCCCATGTCCTTCTCTTGGGTGTGTGCCATTATTCTTTTCTTATGCCTTTCTCTTTCTCTCTGAGTGCCCAGGCTTGCCCTAAAGCTCACACATCCCTTGCCCTACCCAATAAACTTCCTACTTCCCACACAAAAAGAAATGGCTATATTTGACTTAAACATTTTTATATAGACTATTAATACATATGATAAACTTGATTACATCTTCCTTTCAGTAGAGGAAGCAACAAAAATGCTGCAAGCCTTTCCTCTGTAGAAATATTGCTTTACCGTCACATTTTGGAAGTCAATCTTCCATTTAACACATCTAAAATAATAAATAATTCTACAATAGCCCCATTTTATCAGCACTGTACATGATTCTCAGACAATAATCTTTTTCATTTATATATTTTCTCAGGTTATTTATAAAATTGATCTTTCTATTTAATAGTCAAATTGAATGACTAATACAATAAATTAAGAGGATAAAAGGACCTCTCTTAGAAATAACTTAGTGAAACTTTAGCTTTTCACTAGACAAAATGAAGATCTAAACAGCATCCAGAAAACCACAGAAATCATAAGTCACTGGTAAATAATAAATATTCCATTTTTAAGTCAGGAATGCTAAATTCTAGAAGAAAATAAATGAGACTTTTCCAAGTAACAGAATTATAATCTTAAGCACAGAACTGTCAAATCAGCTACTGTAATTATCCACTATGAAAGTAGCATAAAATAGATTAAGATATGTCATAGGTGAGAAAACTCTGAAAATAAGTAATTTGTTTTAATGAAATTGTAATCCATTTGGAAACTGCAAGAGTTATGACTTAGTCTGTACTTAGTAATATAGACAAAGCAAATATTTTAGACAAGAAATTTCAAGAAACAAAAGAAACCTCAAGAAGTTTATAAATTTTCAAAATTACATGAAATTGACAACAAATATCCTTAAGAAAGAAATATACCAAGCAACCGAAAAAAGAAAAAAATTATGATGTATGAATAATATTGGATGCATATGACATGTAATCAAAACTTCACAGACATTTCAAATACTCAAGAAATACAACTGGGAGGAATGTATCAAAATAATCTCAATCCACTTTTCATAATCCAGTTCCCAAGCAAAAATTCAGAAGAAATATTATATATAGTTTGTATATAGCTTAAGTATGTGTGATTTTTATAAAATATCAATAATTAATAAATATGTGTTCTTCTTATACTATTTCTTGGCTTTGGACTGTGGAAAAAAGGACAATGCACATTTATTTCCTGAGATATATGATCATATCTATATCTATCATTTATATTTATATGCCAGATACACACAATTACATTATTGTTGTTCTTCGGCTCTATTAAGTCTGGTCCAACCAATATTGACCCTCATACGGTTTTAAATGGCTGATTGTTTGGGGGATTACTTATGGAATGGATTGCTACATCCTTCTCCCATTGTTGCTGTGCTGGGGCTCCATGTCAGTTCCTTAGAAAGGTCAGAATAGCTCTCTACTAACTGAGCTAAACCTCAGCCCACATGATCACAAAGTAAATACATATGGATATTCCTCAAATCTCTGAAGAAATTGATACATAATTCTCTGAAATCAGGAAAGCATTTAAAAATGGTGTTGGAAAATAATTTGCCAAGGTTTGATCCATTATTTAGAATTGTAGCAGCAACATAGGCTCAAGCTTTGTGTTAAATTTCCAGGAATTTGCAGATGCTACCATTCTACATTTTTTTCTTTAATCTAATGGAGAATGATGAAAGAAAGTAAACACAAATGAAATTGTTATAAAAGCATCAACAGAAATGCACTCAAGATAAAGAATCCTTACATTCAGGGAAACTGTAGAAATTTAGAATGAAATGTGGTGTCTTAAAATAGCTCATAAAATGTTTAGAGATATGAAAATGCTTTTATAATAATTCTACTCAGAATCTACAGTAAATATTTGCTTTGTGCCATGGAGTACTAATTCTAAAATATTATTGATAAATTCCAATGTGTCAAGGGAAAATGTTTTTCAGATGAAATTGTTAATATTTACTGCTAGCATTCTAACACTTTTGCCACATTGAAGCAATGTCATACTTAGTTGTTGTAATAATAAACATTCCATGAAAGAGACCTATATTATTGTGAGCCAGGCTGTTCTGACATCAACACAATCACTGATATCTATGATTAAATATTTTTTTCCTCCCTGAACATCACACATTTTCTGTGAAGGTAATCCATAATTAGGCTACCCAAATAAAATATAATAAAATAAAGTGTAGCCTAGCAGAGAAGCTTCAGGAAATCAAAATTAAAAGGCAAGTCCCAATATAACTGTCCCCAAGATATTTCCAATTAAAAACCAATGGGAATGGGCAACATTGGCATGCATCTTAAACTTGTTTTGTTTGACCCAATGCATTTTACATGACCTTTCTGTAGATACTTCCATCTTTTGGAAATACTTAAAAGTTCAGCAACTACTTTTTTATTACTACAATTAAAATAGATTATTTTAATTAGTCTAGTAATTCTGAAAATGATTATTTAACATATTTTTAATTTTAACTGTGACTTTATGTACAGCAGAAAAAAAAATGCTCCTCAATGCTGTGCCAGGCACAAGATCTTATTTATGTTTAAGCCCATTGTTGCAGACACTGTGTCAATCCATTTAGTTGAAGGTTTCTCTTTTTTTCATTGACCTGCCACTCTTCCAACTGTGATGTCCATCTCCAGAGATTAGTCACTTCTGACTACACATAGAAATTGGTACTGAAATGACAAATGCAATGGTATTTTATGTTTAAAAATTATGAAACACTTTCTTAGGTGCTGTTTGTGATATAGTCTTTCCTACACTGTTCTATCCTTCCTCCTGTCGTCAAGGTTTTTATGGCCAGTTACAACTAACTCAGCCTTGGTCCTTTTATAAATGATGTCTTCCCATTTTAAAGTTTAATTATGTAGCTTGAAAAAAATTCTGTCTACAAAATATGATTTGGAACATTAAGTACAAATGTAAGCAGATGGCAGTGTGCAGTAATTTTTATTTTCTTGATATTATTTTGTTTTAAAATTTTAAATGTTTATAAAAGATTTTGATTAATTTCAATAGTTACCAGAGTCATAAAAATATATGGCATTTTGAAAACATGAGGATGATTCTCCAAATGGCATGTGTTAATCAAATATTTGGCTCAAGGTGTTCCAATGTTATAGTAATAATTATTTTTAAAATAAACAATCTTGTAATTGAGAAACATAGTCTGGTGTAATAAAAGTCTTCGTAATAATTTGTTATTGGAAATGTTTACAAATATTTTTGGAAAAAAATACTCTGAGTAACGTAACACCTGCTCTCAATTACATGAAAATAAGTTGAACATGCAAGATGAAGAGCATAAGATTGGAATGGACTTCTGGATTAATGAAGTAGACCTCTTGCAAGGTTTCATGAAAGAAAGCAAAGCTCAAGAGCCTGTCTGTCACCTATTTTCATAATCAATTCATGCTGCTGTATCTCAGCTAATCAGACTACAGATTAATGACCTGAAATACCACCAAATCTTCTGCTATAGAGTAAATGTTGTGCTCCTCTCTAAACCCATATACCAAATCTTTTATCTCCACTATTATTGCATTTGGGGTTGAAGTAATTTAGGTCGTATGAAGTCATAAAGGTGGGACTGTGATCCAATGTGACAACTAGAGTTTTTATAGAAGAGAAACTAGTCATTGTTCTTCTCCGTCTTTGCCTCTCCGTCTCTCTCTCCTCTTTTCCCTCCCTCTCTCTCTCTCTCACTCCCTCTGTCCTCTCTTCTCCCTGCCAATCTCCCCAACACCAAATACAATGAGGACAGGCAAAGTGAAGACATAGCAGCAAGCAGCCTCCTTCAAGCCAAGAGAAGTGATCTTACTAGGAAATATATAAGAAACTGAAGTTAGGTCATGTAGAAAGTGTCAAGGAACACTTGGTTAAATTTCCTCTAGGTAAATAGGACATGAAAGAACACAGAATCACTTGCATATGTATACAAATTGAAATGAATGGTAAGAAATCAAGTGTTATGATATAGCACTAAATAATAAGGGATAGAATGAGAAGAAAAAAAGGATGGCAAGAAGCCTGATGAATATATTTACTCTGTGTGCTTTGGTCAATGGAAATACACATAAACAAAAAGGATTTTCCAATAAGGCAAAATCAGATTCATCTCAGTAAGAAGGAGCTGACTCACTCAAAGATTCTACGAGAATTTATTAACAAAGAAATGTCTTAAAAATATTTCTAGGTGCATAGAAAATCACAAGGTACAGAGCAGGGAGAAATGTGAGTTAATATAATGGGAATTTATCACCTCTAATTCCAAAAGCAAAAGAGAAGAAGTTGCTGGAAATGGGAAAAATAAGATTGTGTAAAGAGGGCCTCATTGAGAAAAACAGGGATTTTCAGTTAAGAGGGACACTTGCCGTTGTTGTTGTTGCTGTTGTTGGTGTTGCCAAGTTGGATCCAACTCATAGGGACCCTGTGTACAACAGCACAAAACTCTCCTTACTCTGTGCCATTCCCAGCACTATGTCAGTGCTTCCATTGCTGATTGCTTCAGGAGGAGGCTGACTTGTACTCATTCTCCCATTTTTGCAGTGCTGGGGATCAAACCCTGGGCCTCAGAGAGGACACAGCAGCACTCTACTAACTCAGCTAAACCCCAACCCAAGTGGGATTCTAGCAGGTCAAATGGCCTCACCAGGACACAGCCAGGTGACTTACCACTAAGAACTTCTCTCTCTAGCTTCACCTCAAAGTTCTACATTTCCCACACCCAAGCAAATAGGGGAGGCAGGATAGCTTGTTATGGACTCTTTGGTGTTAGCTTCCCAAGGAAGTCAATGTGAGATTGTACAGAAAACCCTTACAAAGGAACAATCCTTGGAAGTTAAACTATCACCAATGACATAGTAAAAGAACTTCAGAGAGATTTTTGTTTCCAAAGCCACATGTTTGCATTTCAAGGGGGTTTGAGATTTGAGAACCAGAATGTACTTCCAGGTTGTAGTGTAATGGCTGAAGCCAGTAGGCTTCCCCCAAATGTACCTATTTATGTTCCAAAATGTAAAGACTCAGGACTTTACTTGTTGTGTTTTGAATATAAAGTGTCCCCCAAAGGTTATGTGCATTAATGTTGGGTCCCTGGCTGGTGGCACTGTTCTGGGAGGTTGTAGAACTATGGAAGGTGGGTCTATCTTGGCAGAAATGAGTCATTAGGTCACTGGAGGGTGGGCCATTGGAGGGTTTTATCACAGACCTGGAGTTCTGGTCCTTCTTTTTGCCTGGTCTACCATGCTATGAAGTCATATGTCATAGGCCCTGGTACCACCACCACCATGCCTCCACTGCCACCATTATAGACTGATTCTCTAACTATGAGTTCCCAGTAAACATCTCTTCCCCCATAAGATTGCTTTTGTTGTTGTTTTTTCTGCTATGATGATGACAGCTACTGAGGAAGGGTTTGCATATGCTGGGATGATAGCATATCCCTCTTCATCTCAATTATTGTTGTTGTCATGTGCTGTTGTATCATGTGGGATGATAGCATATCCCTCTTCATCTCAATTATTGTTGTTGTCATGTGCTTTTGTTGTCACGTGCTGTCATGAGTTGGTATCCAACTCATAGAGACCCTGTGTACAACAGGGGAAACACTATTGTCAGTGCTTCTCTGCTGTTCATAGGATTTTCAATGGCAGGTTGATTTTTGGGAGTGGGTTGCTGGGTTCTTCTCCCTTCATCTCAATAGAGGAGGGGAATATCTGTCCCTTCCTTACAAAAATACCCAGATTTGTAGTCTCAGTATTCCTTACTAATAATACAACCTGGGACACATAGGGTATGTTTCATCTGGCTCTCATTCACCCAGGAAGGGGGAGAGTCAGGCACATGGGATCAGTATGGTCATATGCTAAAAGTAAATCATAATCTGCTTAGCATCAGAAATCTCACTTTTGCATTATTAATTACACTGGGAAATATTGATAATAAAAAATTAATAACTGGAATTTTGTTGGAAGGATTAAAACAGACAGATCTCTGACATTCCCCATTTCTCCATTTTATCCTTCACTATGGACTCTAGCTCTTCATTATAGTCAAAGTCTAATTCGACAGTGTAGGAAATACACAGAATTCCATTTAATATTTTTCATCTGTGAGATGATGTAAACTTGGTCATTGTTGTGATTTGAATCAAAATTGCCCTGGAAGGTCATGTGATTGACTGATTGGTCCCCAGGTGGTGTCTGTGTTTGTAGGGATTGTGGGACATGGAGAGCTGAGATCCATGGAAGCAGGTCAGTAGGGGTGATCTTTTAGAGGTCTGACTTGGTCCTGGTTCAGGTAGCTTGATCTCTGCTCCTGATTATTGGGATATGAATTTCGACATCAGAGGACCAGGATGCCTGCTGTGACACCACACCTGCCTCACTGCTATGCCTGCCCTGAATCTGTGGCCTGAAATTCTCTAACCATGAGCCCCTAATAAATCATTCCTTCAGTAAGGTTGTTTCTGTCAGGCTTTCTGCCACAGCGATGTGTGAGCTGACTAATGCACTCACATTTATCACTGTTGCCTTGCATGTAAGGTCATAGAAGAAAGAAAATAATTGTACGTATGTACCCAAGCTGCTATTTAATATTGATTTTGCTTTTAATGCAATGTAAAACCTAAAGGCATTGTTAGTATATAAGGCTCTCATTTTCTACTTCTAATCTTTATTTCTTTATTTGGGCCAGGAATTCAAGTGGAATGACTCTTTACCTCAAGGAAAAATACAGTCTTTCATTTTAACCAATTTCTTTTTTTTTTCCAGTAGTTGGGGGTTGAACCCAGGGCCCCTCATATACTTTGCAAAGTGCTCTATCACTGGACTGGACTCTCAGCCCATTTCTGGGTTTTTATTTTGACAGCGTCTCACTGTGTTACACAGGCTACCTTTGGCCTTGAACTTGCTATTTTTTGGCCTCCCACTCCTGAGTCACTGGAATTACAAGCACGTGTCATCATGCCCAACTCATTCTTAATATTTCTGTTAAGGTTACTGTTCCATTAAATTGCTATAGATTTTTCTCGATCAGTGTACTGGACAAAAAGGGGCTCACTAGAGGGTGTCCCAATGATTCCACTGGCTTTGATATTTTCCCCCTTAACTCTCATTATGAAACAAAAAAATACACTGTTAGGTACTCATCCCTTTCTGTGATCATAGCTTTGGCACAAAAGGAAAACAGAAAACTATGAGAAAATTTCATTTTATAGGGAATCAGGCATTCTGATCCCAAGTAAGACACCACTATATTTCACTACTGCTATAAAGGAGGCACTTGTTGAGCAGGTCCACAAACAAACTGTGAAGGGTGCTGTCATTGTGGAGATAAACTGACTGCCCATAAGTATAATAGAAACCTATTCTTAACTTGCTATGGAAAAAAAATCTGGTCACTGTCATCTACATTTGACAAAGATTCCAAGTAGGGAAAAGGAGTAGGAAATCTTTATATTAGAATAAAAGGAAGTCTTCATATATACCCTTACTTAGCCAGATGTGGCAATACACGCCAGTAATCCTAGTATTAGGGAGACTCAGGCAGGAGGGTCACAAGTTAAAGACCATCTATGGTTATATAAGGCAACTTTGTTTTAAAAAATAAAAAGGGAGCAAACAAACAAGCAAAAACTCAAATATTCTTATGGGTGTGTGCATGGAGGTTGTAAGTGTGATTAATTAGAAGCAAGACTCCACAAGATAAGTCATTTGCTTTGGCATTATCCCATCTGGCTGTCATAATTACACTCATGGAATGGAAATCAGGGCATGTGAAACTGGAATTGTTATTTTCTGTAAGTAAAAAATAATCAACTCAGCACCAGCAACCTCATTTTTGATTAAGGATGGCATTGATAGATACAGATCTCTTAGTAGGCAGCAGTGAAAATGTGTCCCTAAATTGGAAACAGAGACAATAATTAGGCAAGCTGTCAGTTATTAATCCTGGACATTTTGGGTCTATTCTTGTAGGAGTTATTGTTTGGTTTTCTGAACTCATTTCTAACAATAACAGTCTGACATCTTGGAAGAGTTATTGAAAGTTTTGCATGTGAGTCATAATGTACTGCCACACTAAGTTCCAATTATCAGTAATCTATTTACCTCCTTCTGTCATCAATTTCTGCTGGCTTATTTTTTGTTTGTTTCCATAAAGATTTGATGAGTTGGTCAAGATTTTTGCTTTTTTGAGGTGGCCTATTAGACCCACACTTGAGAGTACACTTCTTCTCACCAGGACTGGACAGCTATAGCTGATATATAGCAAATGTACATGTATTCATGTGCATGTGTGTGTAATTTTATGATCTGAAGTCTTCATCACTAAGAGAAGTTCATATTAACATTGTCTTTTGTGGCATCATGGAGGTGGGCAGTAGTGGAAGAAAGCATCATTCCCAGTATAGTAGGCAGATTCAGCTGTCAAACAGGTCTATGCTTTGCTGTACCCTGATTGCTAGAAGAAACAGATGAAGCTATTACAGATGTGTATTGAGAGACAGCAAAGCAGTTAGAGAAGTTACTAAGCATTTCTCTTGTACAGACCTATTGGAGCTTAACCTTGAATATTTCATTTCCAGTACATGATGGAATATTTCAGATGTCCAAATTTAATGTTTAGTAAAAAACAATAAGCTACTTATAACAGGCCATGTGTATCATGTATTTACCCAAATTGCCTTTACTTTGACAAGACTTAAGTGTCACAAGATGTAAGTGTCAGAGCAACCTGAAGTAAACGCATAGATAAGGTAGACTATTAATTGTCTAGATTTCAACTCTCTTGTTTGCTTGGATTTCTTGATGGACTCTGGTTAGATCTTAGAAGCAAAGAGGAAGGGAATCCATTGGTATAATCCATTTAGGTTAACCTCCAGGGAACCTATCTGGGTGAATTAGGAAGGAATGAGAATGCATAAAGACATGTTAATGGATGGTAATGAGGCAAATGGGATTGTGGTATTCATGTAATGAATTATTTTATTTTATTTTATTTATTTCTTTATTTATTTTGCAGTACTGGAGGTTGAACCCAAGGTCTCAAGCTTGTATGCTTTGCAAGTGCTGAACCACTGAGCTGCACCCCCAGCCCAATTTTCACTTCTTGAGGAAGGGTCTCGCTAAATTACACAGACTGCCTCTGGTCTCAAACTTGTGATCCTCCTGCCTCTGCTTCCTGAGTCTCTGGGATTACAGATATGCACCACTGCTTCTGGCTGTAATGAATTCTTAATACAAAAGAATATATCAGAAACACCGAAGATCTGAATATGTATCAATTACAATTGATAACAGAACATAAACAACAAATATTAAATATTCAATAAATTCTTAGCTATAAAAATTTATGCATAACATATAAATAAATATATTTTAAAACTCTGATAGTGACTTGAAAGAATAGCTTAATTTATAGTAAATTCTGGTTTTAAAAATACTGAGAGTAGAGATGATGTCTAAGAATGACAAGATCATCTCAAACAGAGCAGAGAAGCCAATAACCAGAAACACATATTCAGAGTTATAAATGAGAAAACTAACACTGAAATAAAGTCACATTTTCCTTTTTTGAGAATTGAAAGATGATGGTAGACGGTAGTAACATGTGAATATAATAATGAATGTAGAATCCTAACTTTCTATTTACTTGATTTTATGAAGGAAAGAGTTCTTCAAAACTTCAGGTAAAAATAGCTAGGTCATCAAAATGACCATGTACTTATCCAAAATGGCAAAACTAAGGAAACATACCAAAATACCTCTGAAGAGAGGACACTGTGGCATAAGAATATTGTGCCTGATCAAGTTGTGATTAATAAAAAGTCAACGGATATTTCTCAATAAGAAAAAAAATTGGAAATGATGCATTCACATTTCCTTCTGGAAACGTAGGTAACAATAAAGTCCAGTAATCTCTACGATGATTTTAAAAATGAATTCCAGGACAGAGAAATATGATAGATCATAGGCTATTAAATGATTTGTTTCATTTATAAGAATGATGGTGTCAGAACAACATATAAGTATACTAAAAACATAATGGAAGAAATAAGTATTGAAAAGTTTTAAATGTGACTACATAGATTGGTTATATATCATCCATATCATCTGACATATGTTTAAAACAATCCATATTGTTAAATATAGATTTTATTTAAGGTAATGATTTTCATAAGTTATATTCTAGTCTTGTTGTTGTTGTTAGGTGCCGTCGAGTCAGTATCCAACTCATAGCGACCCTACATATGACAGGCGAGACACTATTGTCAGTGCTTCTATGCTACTCATAGGGTTTTCAATGGCAAATTGATTGGGAGTGGGTTGCCAGGTCCTTCTCCCATTCTAGTCTTAGAGAAACTATAATAGAACTTACATTTCTGTGCTTGAATTTTAATTTTGAATTTGCCAATTATTTTTGTTGATAACTTTAAATATAATGTAAAGAATATTGAAAATGGTATTTACAAGATTTCAATCTCATATAATCATTTAAATTGTTTATTTTCTATCATCTCTATTTACTATAACTACACATAACACATAAATAAAATTAAACATTTTCTGTGATTATTTTCATATTTTATATTATTTAAATGCTTCTGTAATTTTCCCAGCATGTAATTATTTGCATAATTTCCCTATTTTTGCTGTAATAAATTATCACAGATTTATTGTTGTTGTTGTAGATAGATGCCCTCAAGTCGGATCTGACTCATAGTGACACTATATATAATAAAAGAAACACCCTGATTCTGTGCCAGGCATATGTTCTTTTCTAAGTTTAAGCCTATTGCCTTTAATATCATGCCACCATTTGTCTGTCCTTCTGTCATTATGCTCTAATGCATCAAACCTGTTCTTGAGATCGTCTCAGAATTCAGGTGGGATATACTCAAGGTCATTCCGTAGCTCTCTTACACTTGTTCTAATTTTATTCATTTGCAGTTAGAAACTGCACATGAACGATTGATGTTCTAATTCTCAATCAATACCTGGTCTTGTTCTGACATTTGATATTTAGTTTTGCCATCATTTATTTCCATAAATGTGCTCAATTTTGTTCCCATACGTTCCATTTGATGAATTTCATGTGTATAGCTGCCATTTATGCTGGTGAAAAAATGTATTTGCAATGAATAGGTCATTGGTATGACAAAATTCTATCATGCAATCTCCAGTATTGTTTTTGTCACCAGGCCATATTTTTTAAACACTGGGCCTTCTTTTTTGTTTCCAACTTTTCTGTTGTCTTCTAGTCACCAGTAATTATCAGTAAACCCTGATTCTACATTTGATCTATTTCAGATTACAGAAGCTG
>VMDO01034201.1:0-17210 GCA_007922755.1 Pedetes capensis | reverse complement strand
TATATATATTTTTATATATGTGTGTAATATATATATTTTATATATGTGTGTGTATATATGTATATATGTATATGTATATATACATACATACATACATATATACATGTATATATACATATATACATGTACATATGTATATGTATCTATATATATACATATATATACATATATATACATATATATACATACATATGCCTACAGCAGTAGCCCTGTGGCATCCGATCTCATCAGATCTCGGAAGCTAAGCAGGGTCAGGCCTGGTTAGTACCTGGATGGGAGACCACCTGGGAATACCAGAAGCTGTAGGCTTGGGAGAAGGACCTGGCAACCCCCTCCCAAAAATCAATCTGCCATTGAAAACCCTATGAACAGCAGAGAAGCACTGACAATAATGTTTCCCCTGTTGTACAGAGGGTCGCTATGAGTTGGATACAAACTCGACGGCACCTAACAACAACAACAACATATACATATACATACATATACATATGTACATATATGTGTGTGTATATATATAATATATATATATATATTTGTTGTTATTGTTGTTGTTGTTAGGTGCCACTGAGTCGAGTCCAACTCAAAGTGACCCTATGTACAGGGGAACAAAACATTCCCCAATTCTGTGCCAAGCACAGGATCTTATTTATGTTTAAGCTCATTGTTGCAGACATTGTATCAATACATTTGGTGGAGGGTTTTGCTTTTTTCGTTGACCTGCCACTCTCCCAAACATGATAAGTTTCTCCAGAGACTGGTCCCTTCTGACTACATGTCCAAAATACCTAACACACAGTCTAGCCATCTTGCTTCCAAGGAGTACTCTGGTTGCACTTCTAGGACAGATCTGTTGGTTCTTTTGGCAGTCCACAGTATATTCAATAATTGTCTTGAGCATCATAATTCAAAAGCATCAGTTCTTCTACTGTCTCCCTTTTTCAGTGTCCTGCTTTTACAACCATATGATGCAATTGAAAATACCATGGCATGAGTCAAGCACAACTTCATTTTCAATGTGACATCTTTACTTTTCAATACTCTAAAGAGATCTTTTGCCACAGCTTTTCCCAACTCAAATGAGTCTTTTGATTCCTTGACTGCTGATTCTATGGGTGTTGATTCTAGAATCAACTGAAGCAAAATCACGGAAAACCTCAATATTTTCTCCATTTATTTTGAAGTTGCATACTGACCCATGTTTAAAGATTTTTGTGTTTTGGTGATGTTTAGTCACAATTCATACCGAATGCTATGTTCTTTGTTCATTGTCAATCAATGGTTAAATCCTTTCACTGTCAGCAAGCAGAGTTGTGTCATCTGCATAATGCAGGTTGTTATAAGTCTTCCTCCAATCCTGAAGAAATGTTCTTCCTCATAAAATCCAGCATCTCAGATTATTTGCTCAGCATATAAATTGAAGAGATATGGTGAAAGTATACTCCCATGATGCACACCTTTCTCAACTTTAAACTAGGCAGTGTTTCCTTGTTTTATTTGAAAAACTGCCTCCTAGTTCATGTACATAGTCCTCATGAGTACAATTAGCTGTTTTGGTATTCCCACTATTTGAAGTATTTTCCATAATTTCTTATGATCTACCCAATCAAATGCCTTTGCATAGTCAATAAAACATAGACACCTTTCTGATATTCTCTGCTTTCAGCTAATATCCACCTGACATCAGCAATGATGTCCCTGGTTCCCCACCCTCTTCTGAATCCAGCTTGATTTTCTGGCAGTTCCCTATCTATATACAACTTCAGTTGTTTTTGAATGATCTTTAGTAAAATTTTCCTTGTGTGCGATATTAATGATATTGTTTGATAGTTTCCACTTTCAGTTTGATCCTCTTTTCTGGAAATACACACAAATATGGATCTTTTCCAATCAGTTGGCCAGGTAATTGTTTTCCAAATATGTTGGTATATACATTTGTACCTCCAGTGCTGCATCTGTTTGGTGAAACATCTCTATTGGTATTCTATCAATTCCTGAAAACTTCTGTTTTGCCAATTCCTTCAAGGCAGCTTCCACTTCACTCTCTAATAACACTGGTTCCTCTTCATATGCTACCCCTTGAAATAGTTAGTTATCTACCAGTTCTCCTTTTGTATAATGACTCCAAGTATTCCTTCCATCTTCTTTTGATGTTTCCTACATCATTTAATACTTTCCCTGTAGAGTCTTTCACTATTGACACTGGAGGGTTGAATTTTTTCTTCACTTCTTTAAACTTCAGAAACCCAGAGCATTTTCTTCCCTCTTGATTTTCTGTCTCCAGCTCTTTATATGTCATTATACTTGTTTTTGTCTTCTCAAGCTGCCATTTGAAATCTTCTGTTTAGTTCCTTAACTTCATCATGCCTTCCTTTTTGTTTAGTTGCTCAAAATTCAAGGGCAAGTTCTAGTGTCTCTTTTGACATGTAATTTGGTCCTTTCTTTTATTTCCTATCTTTTTAATAACCTTTTGCTTTCTTCATGAAGGATATCTTTGATGTCAAGTCACAAATTGTCTGATCTATCATTTGTGTCTAATGCTTTAAACCTGTTCTTGAGGTGGTCTCGGAACTCAGGTGGGATACACTCAAAGTCATGCCTTTGCTCTCATACACTTGTTCTAATTTTCTTCCGTTTCTGTTTGAACTTGCATATGAGAAGTTGATGGTCTGATCCCACAATCAGCCTCTGGTCTTGTTCCAACATTTTCCATAGAGCTTTTCCATCAACTCTTTCCACAAATGTAGTCAGGTTGGTTCCTGGATGTTCCATCTGGTGACATCCATGTGTATAGTTGCCATTTATGTTGGTGAAAATAAATATTTTCAGTGAAAAGTTCATTGGTCTGACAAAATTCTGTCATGCAATTTCCAGCATTGTTTCTGTCACCAAGGCCATTTTTCCAATTACTGAGCACACTTCTTTGTTTCCAACTTTTGCATTCCAGTCACCAATAATTACCAGTACATCCTGATTGCATATTTAATATATTTCAGATTGCAGAGCTGATAGAAATTTTACCTTTCTTCATTTGTGGTCTTAGTGGTGGGTGCATAAATTTGAATAATTATCATATTAACTGGCCTTCCTTGTATGCATGTAGATATTATTCTGTCACCGATAGCATTGTATTTCACAACAGATCTTGAGATGTCTTTTTTGATGATGAATGCAATCCCATTTCTCTTTAGTTTGTCATTCCCAGCATAGTAGACAATATGATTATCTGACTCAAAATGGGAGATACTGGTCCATTTTACCTCACTGATGCCTAAAATGTCAACACTTATCTCTCCATTTCTCTTTTAATGATTTCTAATTTTCCTGGATTCATACTTAATACATTCCGTGTTCCAATTATTAATGGATATTTACAGTTGTTTCTCCTCACTTTGAGTTGTGCCACATCAGCAAATGGAGGTCCCTGGGGCTTTACTCCATTTCTGTCATTTAGTTAGACTCTACTTTGAGGAGGCCTTTCTTGCCCAGTAGTCTTTTGAGTGCCTTCCAACCTGGAGGGCGCATTTTCTAGCACTCTATCTGACAGTGTTTCTTTGCTATTCATAGGGTTTTCAATGAATAGTTATTTTGGGAGTGATTCACCAGGTCCTACTCCCTAGTCTGTCTTAATCTGGAAGCTCAGCTGAAACCTGTCCACTATAGGTGACACTGCTGGTATCTGAGATACCAGTGACATAGCACTCAGCCTCATTGCAACACACAAGCCCCCACAGTGTGACAAACTGATAGATATGTGGGCTCTCTCTCTCTCCCCCACTTTCTCTCTCCATATATATATCACAAAATTTTGCTTAACTGGCAACATATATGATATTTCCTTTCCTTTCTCCCATTTACCATTTTTCTTGCCTTCTACCCTTTTCTTTCCATTATTGTACTGGGGCTTGAACCCAGGGTCTCATGCCTGCATGCTCTACAAGTGCTGGACCACTGAGGTGTGCCCCCAGCCCATTTTTGTTTTTTTGTTTTGTTTTGTTTTTTGACTTTTTGAGACAGGGTCTCACTAAATTATGCAGACTGCCTCTGGTCTCGAACTTGTGATCCTCCCACCTCTGCCTCCTGAGCAGCTGGGATAACAGGCATGTGCCACCATGCCCAGCAAGACCTATATGTTTTAAAATTGAATATATATTGAAGTCTAGCTTCTACCTAGGTTGTTTCCACATTGTAGCTATTATGAATAACACTGTAATGAACACGGATGAGCAGGTATCTCTGTGCAATATTCATTTATATTCCTTCAAATATATACCCAGTAGTGGTATAGCTAGGTCATATGGTAGTTCTACTTTAGTTTTACTGAGTAACCTCTATACTAATTTCCATAGTGGCTCCACCAACCTACATTCCCATCAACAGGTTTCCTTTCTCTCACCATCCTTGCCAGAATTTGTTGTTTATTTTTGTTGATGCTAGCCATTCTGACAGGGGTGAGATGGTATCTCAATGTTTTCATTTGCATTTCTGTATTGGCTAAGGATATTGAAGACTATCATATTATTTTTTTGACATTTGTATTTCATCTTTTTAGAAGTTGCTGTTCAGTTCTTTTGTCTGTCTTTTGATTGGATAGTTAGAATTTTTGATGATTAATTTTTGAGCTCTTTATATATTCTAGATATTTATACCCTGTCTGATGTACAGCTGGCAAAATTTTTTCCCATTTCTTAACTGTGGTAATTATGTCCTTTGTTGTACAAAGCTTTTTAATTTCATATGATCTCATTTGTCAATTCTGGCTGTTGTTCCCTGTGCTGGTAAGGTTCTATTCAGAAAGTCCTTTCCTCTGTCTATGACTTGAAGTATTTTTCCTATGTTTTCTTTAGCATTTGAAAAGTTTCACATTTTGAATTATGGTCTTTGACCCATTTTGAGCTAATCTTTGTACAAGGTAAGAGATGAGGATCTAGTTTCAGTCTTCTGCATGAGGCTGTCTTTCCCCCAATTTCTTTCTTTTTCTTTTCTTTACTTTTCTTTTTTTTTTTTTTTTTTTTTTTTTTTTTGCCAGCACCATGCAAATTTGCTACTATGACTTTATAATATAGTTTGGAATCAGGAATGGTGATGCTCCCAGCATTGTTCTTTCTCCTCAGGATCACCTGCATGATTTTAGGTCTTTTGTGTTTCCATATGCATTTTAGAATTATTTTCTCATTTCTGTGATGAATGTATTGGGATTTTGATGGGAATTGCACTGAATCTGTAGATTGCTTTTTGTAATATAGCCATTTTCACAATATTAATTCTTCCAGTCCATCTTTCCACCTTCTAGTATCTTCTTCAATATCTTTCTTTAGTATTTTAAAGTTTTCTTTGCAGACGTCATTCACTTCCTTGGTTAGGTTTATTCCCAGGCATTTTATTTTTTGAAACTATTACGAGTGGGATTATTTTCCTGCTTTCTTTCTCCACTTGACCATTAGTGGTATACAGAAATGCTACTGATTTTTGTATGTTGATTTTCTATCCAGCTACTTTGTTGAAAGTATTTACCAGTTCTAAGAATTTTCTGGCAATACATTTCTGAACTAAGTATATTAGCAAATTTATTTTATAGATAATGCAACTGAATTAGTTGAATAATTTCCTCTAGGTCTCAAAGGAATCTTGCACAGTAGCAACGAAAATCAACATTTAGTTTAACATCAATTAATTATTATATTTTGAGTTTGTAGTTAAAATCCTGTATACCAATTTAATGATCTAATTAGTTGTACACATAATGAAATTTGAGTTAAGAATAGTTAGAATATAAGCTACTGCATTAATGATTTTTTTAACATTTATAAACTAAATGGAAAAATTTAGTAGAGACTCCTCCCTCTTGTTTTAATAAACAAATGAACATCTGATGTAACTATTTCTGAAAGGCATTGTCTTTCAAAAAGTTTTCCTAAGATTTTATTTAAGTGTAGGTTAGTATAATTTTGAGAACAAAATTCTTTGTTTATGCCAGGGAAACAAAAAAATCTACCTTCTAAAATATGAGTTTTAAACTGTTCTTCAAAATCATCAGAAAATCAGATTACAGTTATAGAGAGAGTTCAATAAGAATACTATGTAAGTATCATCAAAATGCAGACACTGATGCTTCTCAAAACCCTTAAAACTGCCTGATCTCTCCTGCATAAGGCAATCTAATGAATCAATTGGGCATTTCTAAAAAACACTTACTTGATGGTAATCACATTTTATATGCCTAACAGAATGCACATGAACCTTATTCTGGAGGAAGGTAACATGGGAAGTCTTAAGAATACTTAGAAAATGTGAAATTCCACATATAATGTGACTGAGGCACTAATACAACACAGTTTGAGGCTATGAGTCCCTTGTAATGCTGGCTTTAAATAAGTCATAAAATGAGCATCAGAATTCACTTCCCAAGTCACTCACAAAATTATTACATACTTTTGGCTAAAATACAGAAATATGACAAGTGAAATCTAAGAAAATAATTATGTTTCATTCTAATTCATTAATTCAAAAATTAAGAATTATTTTGTCATTTTAAAGAAAATCTGTTTGAATATAGCAATGAATTCTGGAGAATGTCTACACTGACTATTTATAGTCAGATTTCAACTGTTTGGTAATATTTCACCTAGATGAAAGAGCTGAAGCATGCAGACAAAGACAAAGTTAAAATATACAACACTTGAAGAGTGGAGGAGATTAAAGTATTGAAACTTTGAATGATTGCATATGTGTGGGAGAAGCTACTGAACTTCTATATTTAACAATACTCCTACAGAGAATAGTCATGAAATAGTTTGTAATTTGGTAATCACACAATACATTGCATGAACTAAAAGCAAACATTCTTGTTGTCTGTGCATTTCCAATTAGCATATAAGTACAGCACAGAGTAAATTTTTATTCCTGTTATTGTTGTTGTTAGGTGCCGACAAGTTGGTGTCCTACTCAGCAACCCTACATACAATAGGCAAAACACTATTTTCAGTGCTTCTCTGCTACTCAGAGGGTTTTCACTGGCAGACTGATTTTTGGGAGGTGGTTGCCAGGTCCTTCTCCCAAGCCTACAGTATCTGGTGTTCCCAGGCGGTCTCCCATCCAAGTACTATCCAGGCCCGATCCTGCTTAGCTTCTGAGATCTGATGGGCTAGGATGCCACAGTGCTATGACTGCAGGCTTTTTACTCATAGCAGGGAATAAATGACTCCTTTTGCTGATTGTATGATTAATTATATACATAGTAGATGCAATCAATATTCAAAGCAATATAATAAATGATATAAAATTTTCTATTTCCATTCATATAACTATATCCCAAAATAATTATCTTAGATAAAATAAGATCTTATGCTTCTCAGTTAATCAACACAATTAAAGGTTTATTAGATCACAGTTTTTATGCTACAATAAAATTGCAGAATCATGTGAAATATTAACCTCAAATTTATTTGTTAATTATTTTTAATGATCATAAAAGCCAAACATGATAAAGTACTTTGATAATGTAAGCATTAGTAAATTTTAATTAATACTTATTTTCTTCTTTTTTGGTGGGAATTAATCTTGTTATGTTTTATGTGCAGAAAAAACAAAGTTATACTAGTCTCAGCTCCTTTTTTTAATGCACAGTGTTTTATTTAAAAACTTTGTTTCAATATTTCTGAGGACATACTCGCACACATCACATCATGTTTGGCATATTTTACATCCACAAAACATTTTACAGTTAGATTGGAGTTTTGGATTGAGTGATACTTGTTACTTTGATCATCCTTTGGGGAACTTCCCAAATTTTTAGTTTCCCAAATTTCCTCTAAGCTGCTACAACTGCTTCTGAATTAAGAAATCATAGGAAGATATACTCTTCTATACTTTGTGATTTGACACAAGTTAACTGTATATTTCTATCATTTTCACCATTTGATTTCCAGAAAAGGAAGTAATAAGCATCACTGACCAAATACAGCTGTGGGGAAACTACAGTTTTATTCCATACACTGTCATACTGAATAGCAATTTCTCTAGTACTAATCTTCCAATATCATCTTTTTTTCTACTTTCTTTAGTAAGCACTAGAAAGTTAACTTGGTAACTTGTAAATTATAAGTGTTATTTTTATGAGTAATGTAAATATTCCTTTTATTGAACAGTTCTTTCACTGTGTTTGCAGCCTGTTTCTGAACCTACAGAAGAAAAAGAAAGAATGCCTTTGAAAATTAAATTGAAAAACAATCAGGTGGTAGATATTAATCTAATTGTGCCAAAAATCACTTTTAAAAAAATCAGTGGATCATCTGGGCACAGGCACATGCCTGTACTCCTAGCTCAGAAATTTAAAGCCAGCCTGGGAAACATAGCAAGACATTGTCAAGAAAACCAGTGGATTAAATTTATCAATTAAAAGACAATGATTGTCACAGCAGATCAAAAACTAAGATTCTACTGTATGTTGACTATAAAAACCCACTTCAGTATAAAGGGCCATAAATACTAAACCTACAGCTAATCCCATATTTAATGCTGAGAAACTCAAAGCTTTTTTACTATAATCAGGAAAGAACAAAAATATCCCCATCTCATCTCTAATTTTCCATATTGTATTGGAAAACCTACCTAGTGTAATAGGACCAGTAAAGGAAACAAAATCTGTATCAATTAAGAAGAGAGAAACAAAAATGTATTTTTCCATAGATAATATTATCTTCTATGAAAAAAAGTATGAAAGAGTCAACAATGAAAACAATACAGAAATTCTGAGAAGTAATCAGCAATTATAGTAAGGTTTCATAAAACAAAATTAATATAGAAAAGGCAATAACTTTCCTATATAGCAGAAATGAATCATTATAGATTGAAATTAAATATGCTATGCCATTTTTATTAGCAACACAAAGAAAATGAAATACTTAGGTATAAATATAAAATATAAGTAAAAAATATAAATGATGAAATCTACAAAACTGATGAAAATGAATATCTAAATATGTGCATAAATCTGCATAAATCAAAGAACCAAATAAATGGAGAGAGTGACACAAGATGGGGTTAGGATCTTCTGGCAATCTTTCCCAATAGATACACCAAGATGAATAGCTATTCATGTACCAAACTACTGGTCCAACTGCATAAATCTGCATAAATCAAAGAACCAAATAAATGGAGAGAGTGACACAAGATGGGGTTAGGGTCTTCTGGCAATCTTTCCCAATAGATACACCAAGATGAATAGCTATTCATGTACCAAACTACTGGTCCAACTGCAAAGGAAATCAGGTGGGAGACCACAGTGCCTACTTTTAGTAATACAGAACAAAAAGTACATCAAAGAAGGCAAGAAAGAAAGAGTTGTCCATTTCACTCTCCCTACTTCCAAGCTGTACCCTTGTGGCATCCTATGCCATTAGATCTTGGAATCAAAGCAAGGTCGGGCCTGGTTAGTACTTGAATGGGAGACAGCCTGGGAACACCAGGTACTGTACACTTGGGACAAGAACCTGGCAACCGACTCCCAAAAGACAATCGGCCATTGAAAACTCTATGATTAACAAAGAAGTACTGACAATAATATTTCACTTGTACATAGGGTTGCTATGAATCAGATCCCAAAACAGTCACACGTAATAACAACTTCCAAGTAAGCCCAGCATGGAGAAAAGAACCTCCCATTTGAAAGAGGAAGAATTATGTTCAGAATCTATAACTGAAATTCAGTAACAGGCCCATCAAGGGGAAATTAGTGCTGGGCAAAGCCCCCTGACTCCTATCATCAGGTCTGTACCTATGGACTGAGCCTCTGGAACTGACTTCGGTCATGGTGCAAGTAGCACCTTCCTCCATCCCTCCCTTAACCTCAGGTGACACAATAGGGATCAAAACTCTACATGCTGTGGAACAGGGAAGGAAAGCTAGCACAAGACTTTATCTTATATCCCAGTGTCAGCCCCAACATGTTGAAAACAGGCACCCAATAGAAACTGAAGTTCCTGTACACAGACTAGATCCAAAGGCAGAGCCATTAAACTACTTCTGATAACATTCAGTCACCTGGTGCTTCAGCTGTATCAATTCCAAACTCCAAGGGGGCCTGGAACATCTTCCCTCTCTGAATACTATGTAAGCACCTGCAGCTGAGACTCCAGTGTGACCACACTTAGGATTAGCCTCGTTGACCAACGGTCTATCTCCACCACCCTTCCTTAACCTTAGACAACACAGTTGTTGCCAACATTGCTAACACAGTTGTTGCCAACATTGCCAAGCCAATATTGGTTCATATATGGGGCTCTAGAACTGCCCTGGCACAGGCAGAGACTTGTGCCCAATTGAAATAGACACGTTTTGTCCTTTATCAACACCAGCTATATCATGCACTTCAGTGTTCACCTAGACTGTATAGGTCCTTATGTCTATGAGACTCAAGCAGGACACAGCTTAGCTTCAGCCAGGTAGCCAAAGATTTGATTTCACTAACACTATACCAACCTTAGCATAACATGGTGCAATTTTATGGGGTTAGGAGGGAGAAGTAAACACAAAATTTTGTCCTGGAACTTTATGCTGGGCTGGTCAAACCTAATACTGGAAAGATACAATGACTCTCATCCCCAGGCCTACTATTGATAGGTCCTTTGGAACAGCTCTAATGCCAGGGGAAAACACATGACTTCAGTGTATTGGACTTCTATTTCAGCTAGAAACACTTGTAGCTAGTTGCCACAAAATTGGATCACAAATCCACCTCAACAATAAGTATTCCAAGCCAGGCATTGTGCTGCACATCTGGAAACCTAGTGACTTCAGAGGTTGATATAGGAGGTTTGTGAGTTCGATGTCAGAGACAACTTGTGCAATTTAGAGAGATCCTGTCTTATGATAAAAAATAAAATAAAAAATAGGATCTAGGGGTGCAGTTCGGTTCTGGACCACCCTTGTTTCAATCCCCTAGTACCAATAAAATAAAACAAACAAACAAATAAACAAACAAAAATCAATTAGTATTCCATAGAAGTGTAGTCCTTGGTCTTAAACCAGTATTGTGCTAGTCTTGATAGGTTATAGGCTCAGAGTATGAGATAATTTGATAATTTTGTAGGTCACAAGGATGACATAGGAGGATAGGGTTTATCAATCCATTGAACACTGCCCAGTGCCATGCAGGATACTACATTGTCTAACCACAGGCCAGCAATTGTGGACAAGACATCTAGGATTTTACTATATATAGGGATTGGCTTATGAGGAGATAATATTCTCTCTAGATATTCTCAGATTTCTTTCTGAACAATATACCAACCATGTATTTGGGGAAAACTTGAGCTTAGATTGCCATCTAGTACTGAACTTCTGATGGTATAACAAGAGCAGAATACTGGCAAATCTGAACCTGTGTGGCTTCTAGTGAAAAATAGTGAAAGTGATTATAGGTTCAGAGAAAATAAGCAGACTGCTTAGAATTTTTGGAAAGACAAGTGCAAACAAAATCAGATTAGGAAGATTTTGATCCTTCAGGGCCAAGATGACTTTACACATCTATGAGCATCTAGGGCCTTCAGGAAACCATGACTTTATCTAGTACTCAAAATAAGATGCCATAAACTTACCAAGTAGAAATCAGCATGGGAGACCTCTCAGAGAATTTGAAACACCTATTTTAAAGAAATCTAATGAGATTAAAGAAAATTCAGGGAAGAATTTAAATATTCCAACAGAGAAACTTAAGGAAGGGACTGAAGCAATTTAAAAATATCAAACAGACATTCTTTTGGACACAGGACATTGTACATGCTAGCCAAATGCTCTTGAACTGGGCCACACTCTAAACCTTTTGACAATTTTTTATTGTTTTCAGACATGATCTCATTAAGTTGTGCAAACTGCCTCTGGTTTCAACATGATCCTCCCAACTCAGCCTCCTGAGTTGCAGAGAGTACAGATATACATATGCATCATGGTGCCCATCTTAAAATGGAAATTCTCGAGTTGAAAAATACACTCAGTGAAACTAAAGACATGGTGGGAGTATACAGCAGGATACCTCAAACAAAGGAAGGAATTAATGAGCTTAAAGGCAGTCTATTTGAAAATACAGTGAGGAGAAAAAATAACGAAATGAAGCAGAATTATGAAAGCTTATGTGAACTGTTGAACAATATTAAAGAGTAAATATTCAAGTTATTGAGTTTCAAGAAGGATTTGAGAATGACAAAGGAGTGAAAATCTTATCCAAAAAATAATGATAGAAAACTTTCCAAACCCAGAGAAGGAAGGAAATATCCAGGTATGGGAAATCTAAAGTCACTAGTCAAAATTTGTGCAATCAGTTCTACCCAAAGATATCCTATAAGCAAGCTCTCACACGTAAGATATAAAGAAAATAGTTCTAAAAACTGCAGGAGAAAAAAATCAACACATAGGGTTGCCCCAATTTACCTGACAGCTAAATTCTCCTCGGAAACCTTATAGGCCAGTAGAGAGTGGCATGAGATTTCCACAATACAAAAGGAAAACAAACAAGCAACACCCCCTAAAACCCTGTCAACTGAGAGTATAATACCCAGTAAAGTTATCCTTTAGAAATGAAGGCATCATAAAGACTTTCGTAGGCCAATAAAAGCTGAGAGAACATATCTTAAACAGACCTATTTTATGTGAATTGCTAAAGAAAATTCTTCAAATTCAAAGAAATATTAATGAGTAATAGAAAGCAGAAAATTTAAAACTTAAAGATAAGAATAATTATATAATTTGGAGTTCTCTAATGTTGTAAACAGCATGTAACCCATCTGCATCTTTAGCAGAAAGATTAAAAACAAAACAATTAATAATTATCACATTAATAATAATAACTACTTTAACCAATAGGCAATATTGAAAGATGCAAAATTGGATGTCAAAAATTCAAAATGTGGGTAGGAATGGAATATAACTAGAGAAATGTATTATGAGTAGGTTTTTTCTTATTCTCTGGTTCAGTTTTTGTTTGTTTCCATTCTCTTACTTATGACCATATTAAGTTGCTATTGTTTAAAAATGGCTTGTTATAATCCAAAGATATCTATCACAAGCCTCTTAGTGAGCACAAATTAACAGCCTATACTAAACAAATCAAAATAAAAAGCAGAGAATAAAAACACACTACTAGAACAATTCATTTAACTACTAAGGAAGGCTACAACAGGGAGAGAGAATGAATAGAACTACAACAAAACTATAAAACAAGTGACATACTGAGTTTAGTAACCCTTTACTTATCAATAGATTACCTTGAATGCACATGGGTTAAATTCTCCAATTAAAAGATGTAGAGTAATTTATTAGATTAAACGCAACAACAACAAAAACTCATCACAACAATGACGACAGCAAAATGTAAGTCCCAACCAAATATTGCTTATAAAAACTCACTTCACTTCTATAGACACACACATTGACTAAAAATGAAGGGATAGAATGAGATAATGCATTCAATTTGAGGCCAAAAGAAAGCAGAAGTAGCCAGACTAATGTCAGATGAAACAGACTTTCAATCCAAAGAAGTAAAAGAGAAAATGAAGGTCATTATATAATGACAAAGGAGTCAATTAGGCAACTGCAAGTAACATTTCTAAAAATAAATATGTAATCAATATTTGAACACCCAAATATACAAAGTCAGTATTAATAGTTCTAAAGGGAGAGAGAGACATGAATACCGTGATAGTTTGTGATTTTAACACCTCACTTTCAGCAATGGACAGATCACTCAGACAGAAAATCAAAAAAGAAATATCAAAGGTAAATTGCATCCTAGACCAAACAAACCTCAGCGGCATCTACAGAAGATTTCATCCAATAGACACAAAGTACGTATTTTTTTATCAGTACATGAAACATTCTCCAAGATAAATCATATGATAGGTTACAAAACAAATTAAAAGTTTGAAATAGTATTAAGTATCTTTTCTGATTGTTATGCAATAAAGGTAGAAGTCAAGATAAATAAAAGTTTTGGAAACTATAAAATATGTAAAATTAAACAACTTAGTTGTGAACAACAAATGGATTCAGGAGGTAATCAAGAGAGAGAATAAAAACATTTTTGAAATAAATGAAAATGTAGAAACAATATTTTAAAACCTATGGGTTATATCAAAAGCAGTCTAAGAGGGAAGATTATAGTAATCCATGCCCACAATACAAAAGTAGAAATATCTCAGATAAGCAACTGATCTCTGCATCTCAAGGAATTAGAAAAGCATCAACTAAACTCAAAAGTAGTAGGCTATAAGTAATAAGTCTGCATCCATAGCACCCTGGCATACAATCCCACCTGATCTTGGAAGCAAACAGGGTCAAGTCTTTGATGGAAGACTGCCTGGGAATGCCAGGCTCTGCAGGTGAGGGAGAAGGTCCTGACAGCCCATTCCCAAAACAATTCACCATTCAAAATCCTATGAATAGCAGAGAAGCAGTGACAATAGTGCCAGGCATGACACAGTGTCAGGGAATGTTTCATCTGTTGTAAGTAGGGTCACTCTGAGTCAGACCTGATCAGATGGCACCTAATAACAACATAAGTAATAAGGATCTCAGGAGAAATTAATGACAGACACTGAAAGAACAATACAAAAGAATGATGAAACAAAGACCCAGTTCTTTGAAAAGAGAAACAAAACATACAAACACTTAGCTAGACAAAGAAAAGGAGTAAAAAGACCAAATAAATAAAATCAGAGTCAAAGCCAGAAATGACAATAGTGAAATACAAAAAAATCACTAAAGATTATTGTTAACAACCAAATGGCAACAGACTTCATCATCTTAAAGAAATCAACTAATTTCTAAACACAAATGCTTCACCAATACTGTATCATGAAGCAATATGAAACCTGAGTACAACAATAACAATCAAAGTTTAATCAGTAATAAAAAGTGTCTGATCAAAGAAAAACTCAGACCAGTTGGTTTTACTGCCAAATTCACCAAACATTTAAAGAAGAATTATAATAATTCTCCTTTAGTTATTCCAAAACAATAGAAGAGGAAAGAATTATTCCAATCATGTTCTATGAGGCCAGCATTATCCTAACATGATACTCACATAAAGACACACATATACATAAAGGAAACAATTGGCAAATATTCTTGATGAGTACAGATGCAAAAAATCTTCAACAAAATGCTAGCAAACTGAATTCAACAGTGCATTAAAAAGATTGCTCACAATGACTAAGTAGAATCCATCCCAAAGATGCAAATCAATAAATGTGATATACCATATCAGCAAAATTAAGGAAACGAAACATGGTTATCTCAATTGTTGCCCATAAAATTCAACATTCCCTCACCACACGGTAAAAACACATTTTAGGCATATGAGAAATGTACACCAACATAATGAAGGCCATATATCATAAGCTAACAGGTAACACTGTATTAAATATGGATAAACTAAAGGTTTTTCTTTAAGATCTGGAACAAGACATGGATGTCTACTTTTTCACTCTTTTTAGAAAGCTAGAAGTGTTACCCAGAGCAATTAGACACAAGAATGAAAAAGAGGGCATCTGAATTGGAAATAATATAGTCAAATTATCATTATCTGCAGATAATATGATCTTATACAGAGAAAAATCCCCAAAACTCCACCAAATAAACCTATAACTAAGAGTGAATTCAGCATAGTTGCAGGATGCAAAATTGACATAAAAATTATTAGTATTACAATATGTCCGTGGTGAATTATCTAAAATAGAAGTGAAAGAAACAAATCTCAATAAGAATAGCTATAAAAAGTGTCTAGGAAAAAAATTAGTGAAAGAAATGAAAGGTCTCTAAAATGAAAATTATAAAATAGTGCTAAAAGAAATTTGAAAAGACATAAGGATGTGGAAAGGAATCCTGAATTTATGGTGTTTGGGAGAATCGATATTATTACAATGTCCATACTATCCAAAGCATTTTACAGATATAATTCAATCCCTATCAAAATACCAATGGTATTCTTCACAGAGCTAGAAAAAATATTCTAAAATTTATATATAACCATAAAAACTCAAATAGTCAAAGCCATTCTGAGTAAAAAGAATAAAGCAGGAGACATTATACTGTATGACTAACAAACCTGCTACAAAGCTACAGTAACCAATATAACAAGGTATTGATATGAAAACACACACATAGATCTCTAGAACAGAATATAAGAAGTAGAATTAAATCTACACATCTAAAACCAACTGATTTTCAATGAGGGTGCTGAGGACATGCTATGTAGAAAAGATAGTCTTTGGAATAAGTGGTTTTGGAAAAACTGGATATCCACATGGAAAAACTGAAGCTAGACCCCTGGCTTTAACCAGTTACAGAAATGAACTCACAATGGATTAAAGATTTATACATAAGCCTGAAAAATATGAAACCACTAGAAAAAAGCATAAAAGAAATGCTTCAGCGTATTTCAAAAGGCAAGGATTTTTCTTTCTTTCTTTTTTTCTTTTTTTTTTTGGACAAGATCCTAAAAGCACAAGAAATGAAAGTGAAAATAGACAAATAGGATTACATAAAGCAAAAGAAAAAAATACAAAAATTAAAAAACCCACATCTGTATAGCAAAGGAAATAATAAAAAACAGTACAGAGACAATCTATGGAATGGGAGAAAATATTTTCAATGTATACATATGACAAAGGATTGATATCCAGAATATATAAAGAACTCCAAACACTCAATGGCAAATAAATGGAGAGATACCCCATGTTCATGGATGTGAAAGTTTAATAGTATCAAGATGTCATTTCCTCTCAATTTGATCTAATAATTTAATATTATCTTAGTTAAAAAAAATAAGAAAAGAAGGGAAGTGTTTTAAAGATATAAACAAACTTAAGTTTTTAGGGAGAGGCAAAAACCCATAACTGCTAACCCAGAAATCGAGAAGAACAAAGTTGGAAGACAGACTCTACTTGACTTTCACTATAAAGCAATAGTAAAATGCAATGTGGTGTTGGTGAAAGAATAGATAAATCTGTCCATGGAATATAATAGAGATTCCATATAGAGACCACATAATTATAGCCAACTGATCTTCAACAAAGAAGTGAAGGCAATACACTGGAGATAAGAAAATATTTTCAACAAATTAGATTGACATAACTGGACATTCAGCACCATATGGAAAAACAATGAATCTAGATATCAACCTTATATCCTTCATAAAATAACTCAAAATAGTTCACAGA
>VMDO01034200.1:0-17209 GCA_007922755.1 Pedetes capensis | reverse complement strand
ATGCCCCAAACATAGGAGCTCCTAGCTTTATAAGACAAACCTTATGGAATATAAAGAACTTTATTGGTCCAGAATCAATAATAATGGGAGACTTCAATACCCCACTTGTGTCAAGAGACAGGTCATCAAAACAAAAAATCAACAGAGAAACGTCAAATCTAATCTCCACCCTAAACCAGCTGGATCTTACAGATATATAGAGAATATTTCATCCACACGATGAGGAATACACATTCTTCTCAGCTCTACATGGTACATTTTCTAAAATAGATCATATGCTAGTCCATAAGAACTCCTTCAACAAATTCAAAAAAATAGAAATAATTTCATGTTCCTTATCAGATCATAATGCGATAAAATTGGAGCTCAAGAGCATGAATAATTCCAGAAACTTTACAAACTCATGGAGACTGAATAATTCACTACTGAATGACCCATGGATTGTTGATGAAATCAAATTGGAATTTAAAAAATTCCTACAATCAGCCAGTCTGTCAATTCATCTAGTTGATGATCTTCCTTTTTTTTGTTGACCTGCCAATCTTCCAAACTTGATGTCCTCCAGGGATCAGTCCCTTCTGACAACATAGTGCCTGCTTAGCAAATGATAGCTGCTGTATCATTCTTATTGTTATTATTGTTATTATTTTATTGTTGTTACTGATATTTGTTAAAAGAAAGAACAAAACATTTAGGTACCATATAGCCCAAAATATAAATCTAATTACTGAAAGCAATCCATAGAGATAAAAGGAGAGACAATTTTCTCTCCTGCCCAGTAGGGTGGATAGTGGAGCACTCAGAAAGCAATGGTACAACTCAGTATAATACATCATTTTCTTAGCAACCCATGGGAATGATCTAAATTAGTTACCAGATTTGAGCTGATTTTGTATGTACAAATCCTTTAAGGAAAAAAATTTACTCAAATAATAATTTAGTGACTCCTATTTGGCTTATATCAACTACATAGTACTAAAAAAGCTATTTACATTTTAATAATAATAACTAAATTCAGAATCTAAGAAAATTAAGATAATACAAGAATATAAAATTAAAATTATTTAACGTTTTGAAAAGTTTTATGAATTACATATGAATAATATATATGTAAAATTGCATATGTGTTCTTGTTGTTGTTGTTAGGTGCCATCGAGTCGGTATCCAACTCATAGCGACCCTCATAGGGTTTTCAATGGCTGACTGTTTCAGGATTGCTTTGGGAGTGAATTGCCAGGTCCTTCTCCCATTTTTGCCGTGCTGGGAATTGAACTCGGAACCTCAGAGACTGTAGCGCAGTGCTCTACCAACTGAGCTAAATCCCAGCCCTGCATATGTGTTACCAAACTATTATTTGAACCTTTGGGGGGATATGTGTAAATGTCTATATTTGTGACAGAAATTTCCTATGAAATATGTATCCATATTTATCTCCTCCCATGCTGTGTATACATAAATGCACAAACATATCCACATATTCTACTTTTAGAGTTATATATTTTATAGCTCTTAATAACTCTATAGTTCTCTATAACTCCTTGGGCCTCTGCTATTAGATAAGCATGTGATTATTTTATAAAATAAAAAGTAGCAAGGCTTGGAAAACACTGTAGTAGATTGTTGATTTCCTTACTATTTATTAACCTTTCCCTGTCCTCAATTAATTTTTAACTGGGGAATTTCTCCTGTTTCCAGATGGAGAACACATTACCAGTCTCACCTAAATGGCAAAAGGAATTCTGCTACTCAGATTGGTTCTGGTATGGTGGACATGATTCAGTTCTGTCTAATCAGAGTGCATCTCAGGATGAGTACAGGAGTTTCCCCTTTTGTGTTAGACTTGAGACCACCATGTAAATGAGACTAACATGTTGTTGTTGTTCTTGTCAGGTGCCATTGGGTCCTATTAACAGCGACCCTGTGTATAGCAGATCGAAACACTTCCCGATTCTGTGTCAGGAACGGGATCCTATTCATGTTTAAGCTCAATGTTGCAGATACTGTGTCAATCCATCTTGTGGAGGGTTATCCTTTTATTGCTGACCTGTCACTCTCTCAAACATGATTTCTTTCTCCAGGGCTTGGTATCTCCTGACTACATGTCGAAAATATGTAAGATACAATCTAGCCATCCTTGCTTCCAACAAGCACTCTGGTTGCACTTCTTCTAGGACAGATCTGTTGGTTCTTTTGTCAATCCATGGTATATTCAAGAGCGTCTCCAGCACCATAATTCAAAAGCATCAATTCTTTTCCTGTTTCCCTTATTCACTGCCCAGCTTTCACAACCATATGGTGCAACTGAAAATACCATGGCATAAGTCAGGTGCATCTTCATCTTCAATGTGACATCTTTACTTTTCAATATTCTAAAGAGATCTTTTGTCACAGCTTTTCCCAAAGCAATGCATCTCTTGATTTCTTGACTGCTGCTTCCACAGGTGTTGATTGTAGAGCCAAGCAAAGCAAAATATAGGACCTCAATCTTTTCTCCATTTATTGTGAAGTTGCCTACTGACCCAGTCAGAAGGATGTTTGTTTTGTTGATGTTTAGTCACAACCAACACTGAAGGCTATGGTCTTTGATCTTCATCAGTAAATGTTTTAAATCCTCTCCACTTTCAGCAAGCAGAGTTGTGTCATTTGCCTAACCCAAGTTGTTAATGAGTCTTCCTCCAATCCTGATGCCATGTTCTTCCTCATAAAGTCCAGCTTCTCGGATTATTTGCTCAGCATATAAATTAAGGAGATATGGTGAAAGGATCCAGCCCTGACACACACATTTCTCAACTTTAAACCAGGCAGTTTCCTTGTTCTTTTTGAACAGCTGCCTACTGGTCCACATACATATTCCTCATGAGTATAATTAGGTGCGCTGGTATTCCCATTTTGTGAAGTGTTATCCATAATGTGTTATGATCCACACAGTCAAATGCATTTGCATAGTCAATAAATCATACATAGACATCTTTCTGATATTCTCTGCTTTTGGCTAATGTCCATCTGACATCAGAAATGATGTCCCCGGTTCCCTGCCCTCTTCTGAATCTGGTTTGATTTTCCAGCTATTGCCTACCTATATGCTGCTGCAGTCACTTTTGAAGGATCTTGAGTAAAATTTTGCTTGTTTGTGATATTAGTGATACTGACTGATAGTTCCCATATTCAATTGGATCCACTTTTTTGGAAATAGGCACAAATATGGATCTACTCCAGTCAGTTGGACCAGGTAGCTATTTTCCAAATCTCCTGACATAAAAAAGTTAGCACCTCCAGTGCTGCATTTATTTATTGAGACATCTCTGTTGGTATTCCATCAATTGCTGGAGCCTTGTGTTTCGCCAGTTCTTTCAAGGCAGCTTCCACTTCATCCTTCAATACCATCAGTTCTTCTTCACATGCAATCTCTTGAAATGGTTGGTCATCTACCAATTCTTTTTTTGTATAATGACTCTGTGTATTCATTCCATCTTCTTTTGATGTTTCCTGCATCACTTAATATTTTCCCTGTAGAATCTTTCACTATTGCCACTGAGGCTTGAATTTTTTCTTCACTTCCTTAAGCTTGAGAAACAGAGTGTGTTCTTCCCTTTTGGTTTTCTGTCTGCAGCTCTTTGCACATGTCATTATAATATTTGTTTTTGTCTTCTCGAGCTGCCTTTTGAAATCTTCTGTTTAGCTCCTTAATTTCATCATATCTTCCTTTTACTTTAGCTGCTCGACATTAAAGTGCAAGTTCCAGCATCTCTTTTGACATGTAATTTGGTCTTTTCTTTTTTTCCTGTCTTTTTAATAACCTTTTGCATTCGTCATGAATGAAATCTTTTTATGTCATGCCACAACTCATCTGGTCTCCTATCATTTGTGTCTAATGCATTAAACCTATTCTTGAGTTTGTCTCTGAGTTCAGGTGGGATATATTCAAGGTCATACCTTGGCTCTTATACACTTGTTCTAAATTCTTCAGCTTCAGTTTCAACTTGCATATGAGAAGTTGATGATCTGATCCATAGTTAGCACCTGGTCTTGTTCTGACATTTGATATAGAGCTTTTCCATTGTCTCTTGACTAACATAGGGACCAGTAAATGACCAGAAAAATGGTCATTTTTGAGCCCCTATATCTGCATCCCCTCCACCCATAGCACTGGCGTATCTGATCCCATCAGATCTCAGAAGCTAAGCAGGGTCAGACCTGGTTAGAGCTTGGATGGGAGACTGCCTGGGAATACCAGGTCCTGTAGGCATGGAGAAGGACCCAGCAACCCACTCCCCAAACCTCCTAAAAAAACCAGTCAGTCATTGAAAACTCTATGAATATCAAAGAAGCACAACAGTGTTTCACCTATTGTACATAGGGTCATTATGAGTCAGACGACAATTCAATGGCACTAATATCTACATCCATGTAAACATAAACTCTGAGCTCCTTAATTCAATTGCATGGGCAAATAACTTATCTGATTTGATCAAAGTTTTGTTTATGTACGAAGTAATCTTAAGTATGTTGCTGTTGGTTGTTATTGTTGTTGTTAGGTGCCATCGAGTCAGGTCCAACTCATAACAATCCTATGTACAGCAGAACAAAATACTCCCTGATACTGTGCCATACCTTGCACTATCAGTGCTTCTTTGCTATTCAGAGGGTTTTCAATGGCTGCTTCTTTCAGGATTGCTTTTAGGAGTCAGCTGCCAGGTCTTCCATTTTTTGTGAGGCTGAGGATTAAACCCAGGGCCTCAGAGAGCACAGAGGACCACTCTACTAACTGAGCTAAGCCCCAGCCCATTTCTCAACTACATAAGCAAATAAGTTCCTGTTCTTCGTTTAACTGATTTGGTCAAAGTTTTACTTATGCACAGTGGAAGAAGTCTTAAGTATAGCAAGCACCAATCACAGAAGTCAAACGTGAGTTTTATGCCCAAAATTCTTTTGCTGGAAAACAAAATTACTTTTCAATATAAACCAATGGGCATAAGGGGTCAGTATAGTCGGACTTAGGCCAGCCAGGAACACATGGCCCATTAGAACAAATGATGCCATCTGTCTCCTATTGGAAAGATCTTTTCCTTCTGTACATTTCAAATGCCCTGTGCATTCAGGGTCTTTAAATACCAAGCGTTCTAACTCCTCAAACCCAGAAAGCAAATAAAAACTATAAAATTTTCATGAACATCAATCAGAAAAGAAAATCTTACAAGCAGATTATAAAAATTCCCTCATAAGGTAGTTGCATTTGGAAGAGAGATTTGTGATTCAATATACCAAAAAGTTATTTCCCCACCTGTTCTCATCAAGCCTAATGAATATCTTACATATAAAACAATCCCTTTTGTTTATACCCCAGCAGAGTGCAGACTGCCCCAGCGCTTTAAAATGATACCTTCAGGAAAGTGCACAACAATAATCTCGGGGTATCATTACCATGGGTCAACCTGAGATACTTTCTCAAATGAAAGACAAACTTTGTGTCACATAAAAGGACCAGTAGACCATTTCTGAACACTGGAATACGAAAAGAGTAGTCAGATATATTCAAGTGACACACTCAACAAACACACATTGTCACAGCATTTACATTTGGAAGGGAACGATTTATATTTCTTTTAAAACCTTGTTATGTTCTATAATCTCCATACCCTTTCACTCCAATAACAATTTATCTGCATCGTTCTATGGAATTTATCATTTGCTACTTTTATTATCATTACATGTGTGTAGGTCTTATCTTTTTCATACGAATTTGGGCTCCTTGTGCAGAGGGATTTTGTTTATCCTTATATCTCAAGCATGACATAGCACAGTGGCTTGTACTGGGTGTTCCATAAATATTAGAAGAATAGAAAAATGTTTAGGTCTGCTTTTTACAAGCAGGCTAAGACAGATGGAAACAGAAAGCTTTTTCTCTTATTAAAAGATTGAATTAGAAGAAAGTTATAAAAAAAAAAAGAAGAAAGTTATAAAAGTTGATAAGAGTTATAGCTCGAACTTCAGAAAACAAATTTGGTCTCCCTTAAACTCAATTATTTATTCCTACATATAAACTCATTTTTAATTGAATAGATAGATAGATAGATAGATAGACAATATTGATAACATTAATGATAAGGAAATTAGATTAAGTTAGTTCTAGGGAGAGATGGGAAATTTCTCTATTTTCCATATAGTATTTAATACAGCTGGTGACATCATGGGAATTTGTTATTTTTCTGTCACTCTTCATGCCCAGTTAGGATATAAGAGAAAGGTATGATAAGACTAGAGGAATTTTTTTTTCAGATTAACAGTGGCTTTTACACAGGCATGTGGAACACACCTATAAGCTCAGGAAAGCTGGAAAAAGAGGAAAGAGGGCTGAAATTTCCACACTAGAGGCAGCCTGAGTAACTTAGAGTGATCCTGCCTCAAGATAAAATATTTTAGAAAAGGGGGCTTGAGGGTGTAGTTCAATGTTAGAGGGCTTGCAAAGTATGCACAATGTCCTAGGTTCAGCTCCCCTGTAGAGGAAAAAAATAAGATGGGGGATGCTTTTACCCTATCAAGTTATAAAAAAGAAATTAGTGGAATTTTCTGTCATCGTTGTTTGTCTTTTTTTTATGTCATAAGGAAATTGGAATCTAGAGAGGAAAAGAGGAGGTGGGAAGAGAGAGAGAGAGAAAGTGTGTGTGTGTGTGTGTGTGTGTGTGTGTGTGTGTGTGTGTGTGTCTGTCTGTCTGTCTGTCTGTCTGTCTGACTGTCTGCCTGCCTGCCTGTCCTGGGAAGACTTCTATGTTGAAATGACAGGACATTATGGTGGTTAAAGAAATATTCCTCTAAAGTCTAGGAGTTGATCCTAAGCACAAGAAAACCTGGATTAAAACCAGAAAAAAAACCTTAATGACATAAGATTAGCAAATTATACATTGTTCTTGGGTTTCATTTAAATCTAGGTCTAAAATATATAAATAGATTAATGGATTGGTATCTTCAAAGTCTACATTTTCTACTTAATATCTAGTAGTATTTATTCATTATTTTACCTTCTTCCCATTCAGAAAGAAATTGTTAGATGTAGGTGCAATGGAATAATTAAAATAAAGTAGAAAACAGAAGGTCAATAATGGTGATAGACAATAGAGATCCTAAAACTAGCTGATGAATAATTATATCTGCCATAAAGTCCACTTGCCTTTGAATTTGTTCCCATTCATAAAAATGAATATTGAAAAACTATATGCCACACACTAAAGTATAAAAACTAAAGAAAAATATTATCAATATAAAATCTTTAATTCTATAAATGGCATGTGAATACTTTTGTATTCAACAAAATAGCTGTTTGAAATCATTCTAACTAAGAAACAAACAACAAAAAAGCAATTTCTTCCATTTCCCTGTGCAGATAATTTCCAAGTCCACAATTCAGGAATACAAAGAAATATTATTTTTATAGAAGAATAACTTATCTTTCAAGGCTTGTATACCTTAAAATTTCAGCCTATTTAATGTTTTCCCTTTCTGGTCTCTGAAGAAGCTCCCAGGTGGTGTTGATAGGGTTTGTATAAACTACACGAATCCAGGTGGGGCAGAGTTCCTTGATGTCATTCTCTCTTATAGACATCTAACGGTAATTCCATTGTCTTGTTTGGTCCTTGGCCATCAGTGTACACAGGGAGCAACAGAGAAGTGTCTCATTTCCCTGCATATGAATCCTAGGGTTTCAGAGCCTTCACTGCTTTTGTGTAATGTTTATTGTTAGTGGAATCTTTCAGCTTCTGTGTGCTCTGGGAATCTTCTGAGGCTTTGAAAAGACCCTGCTGGGTTGAGTCAGCAGGCAGCCTTTTCTGGAAGTGTTGCTACTTCCTAGAGTTTGGCTTCTGTGAATCTGTTCCAGAAAAGCAGCTCATGGTAAAAGAAAGGATGGAGTTGCAGAATAGGCAGGGGTACCAGGGGCAGTTGGAGCACTTTCCCTCTGTCTCATTATATTTCTCTAAACATTTTTGTCTATGCTTGGAGCTCTCTCAATTACTTTCAGTGCTTTAGGCTTTAAACCAAAGCCAGGAAGAGATGGGCAGTCTATTTTTCTCTTTCTAGCTTGCCACATGCCTCTCCAAAGGCAGTGGACAAGGATGCTCTTGCTGTTTAAATAAGAAAGTTCAAGAGGATGGAATTATCAGGAAAGGTGAAAAGACACATTGTTTAATATATTAAAACTTTCCCAAGAAATAAGAAAATGTCTATGAGGTTATATGGAAGAAAATTACAATAAAGTTGAGTTTAGGTGGGAGAAGTTAGCATAAATTAAAATGAAGTACTCTGATTTTGCTGATCTTTTTGCCTTCAAGCAGTCCTATAGAATGAAACTTTAAATTTCTTTCAAACAGTGAAACTTGTAAGAAGATATTCTTGACTATTGCATATTCCTCCATAGACTTGGAGGTTTACCCTGAAATATCTCTAGGGATAAATCTTTGTTTCCTTCAATAAGCCTCACGGTTAAAAGTTGAAATTTTCCCTTTATGAAATATATCCAATACTGATAACTGGTCATTCTGACCTTACCTTAAATGTCTGGCTAGGTCATGTATCTAAAGTTCCCTTCAAACTTTTTTGTACGTTATTCCTTTCCAAACCAATGGAATATATTCAGTACTTTCTTCCATTAGAGTTTATAAATTCCTTCACAAAGAAACTGTCACCAAATTCAGACCAGGCTTATATGTGTTTCTTGCATTATGGAATCCAGAAATTTATTATCGACTAGCTCATTTTGTATCACCTTCATTACAATAAAATTCAGGATTGCACTAGTCTATAAGGACTCTGGATACCTTGATAAAGTTTTAATTTATAAATTAATGAATGTCCTATTTTATTTTGAAATGTTTCCAGCATATTAAGAGTCTATAAGCCTCTACCATGGTATACAAATGGTCCACTTGGACTGCCTCCGTGTAGTGAACATGCATGAATAGTCCTTCAACATTGCTTATATGCTGGTCACTTGCTACATTTAAGAAGTCTGCTATTCATAGGAGGACCAAAGAACTGCATCACCAGACACCACTGCTACTAGGGTCCAGGAATGTGGTATTGACTCTGTCACTCACAAATAAGAGATGTGGTCAAAAATATAGTGAATGTTTAAATTAAACAATGTATTACTTATGAGCCTGCAGCTGCAGCCCTGTGGCATCTGATCCCGTCAGATCTCGGAAGCTAAGCAGGGTCGGGCCTGGTTAGTACCTGGATGGGAGACTGCCTGGGAACACCAGAAGCTGTAGGCTTGGGAGAAGGACCTGGAAACCCTCTCCCAAAAATCAATCTGCCATTGAAAACCCTGTGAACAGCAGAGAAACACTGATAATAGTGTTTCCCGTTGTACAGAGGCTCGCTATGAGTTGGATACCGACTCGACGGCACCTAACAACAACAACAATTACTTATGAAAGAAGACTTACAGAACTGCTTTAGAAAGTGGCAAGAATGATGGGTAAGTGTGTTCAAAGCCAGGGAGATTTTCAGGGGGGATTAATAGGAATGTCTTTTACTTTAAGAAAAAAAATTTTATTAAACATTCACCATGTTTTTTGTTCACACCTCATAACTAAACACACGGGTTCTGAAGAAGAAGACAGATACACACTTGTGAATATATGTCATTGATATTCTAGCAGTTAATATGAGAGAGGCACTGCATTCCTTGCAAGTAGCAGTGGCAAAGCTTCTGGCATCCAGACCTAAGTTTCATACCATCAGGGCATCTGATCTGGGAAGCTAATCTGGGCTGGGCCAGGTTAGTTCTTGAATGAGAGATCACCTGGGAATATGGGGTGCTAGAGGCTTTGGAGAAGAACTTGGCAGCCCACTCCCAAAACAATCAGCCATTGAAAACCCTATGAATAGCAGAGAGGCACTGGCAGGTATAGTGTCAGGCATGGCACAAGGTCTGTTGCATAGTGCTTTGTTATGTTGTGCATAGGGTCACAATGAGTAGGACCCAATTCAACAGCACATAAAAACAACAAAAAGCAATGACAGGGTGCCTTTTCCCCTAGAGAAAGTCTTTTAGTGTGTCTAAGCATTGTTCTTGAATGGGTGGCTCAAGATTCTGTTTTCATAGTCTACCAGACAGCCATAACTTAAAATAACCTTTTAAAAATTCTTTTACTGGTTAAACTAAATGTTTCCGATTTAAAACACCTTTAGAGTTACTGAATAGATAAACAATTAATACAGTATTACATTCATAAGCAAAATAAACTAATTTAATTCATGTTGACATGCTAACACTAAGACTCAGACAGAAAATTTTAATCACTAGGCATTTGGTATATATTTCAGGGGATATGGTGACTCAATCTTAGTGTGCTAATATATTTCAGTTCTCTTTCTCATGTTTATATTTTCAGTGCATGTATCTTTTTGCCACAGTCCAGCTGCAGCCTAGGATCCAGGGTTTCCTGAAGGCGGGTGAGGAGTCGGCGGTGGGTAACAGAAACACAGCAGCTCGGAGGCAGTGTGGATCAGTTCTGCTTATTGTTCGGATAGCTCATTTTTTATGCAGTCTTTTTAGGCTTAAGTCATGCAAGTAGTAAGAATACATGCACTTTTACACACACCTGGCAGTCATAATAGGAGTGGAGGGTCAGGCTGACCAGAATAGCAGCCTTTACTCTTTTTCTCTAGCTGGGAACCAGGGTCTGCCTTTAGATAGATAAGCATCTCTCCATATTAAAATTGTCATGGAGGCTTTTGTACAGTGGGAACAGGCCTACATATTTATATTTTTTGATGGTTTTATAATTTAATTATTTATATGTGTGTCACCCCATTGAGTCCACTCTATGAAAAATGGATATTTTAACATATTAGATTGTTTTGCCTGTTGGAGGGCTGCTGGTACAAAAACTTTAGTCTGTGTTGGCTCCAGGAGTTCATGCTGTTGGCAATCATTCAAGAATTTTTTGTTGCAGGCCTGTTAGGGAGTTTTCTTAACTCCTGCTCTGAATTAGCACTGCTCACAGAATCAGAGGATTAGATATTTACATCTATTATTTGTTTTTCATTAATTTTCCCAGAAATCCACAATATGAAGAAAACAGTGACCATTTCAAATTTAGGAAAAAGAAGAGATTCCAAGTCCTTTTCCATGAAGAGATCTTCTTTTGGAGGTACTCTTTGCCTTTCGGCCGAATTTCCCTCTGAATGCTTTGAGGTACTTTTCCCCTTTTGGTGGACGTTCCCTCTGATGCCCTTTTAAAGGTACCCTTCCTCATGTGGGGACTCAGTTTACCCATCATGAGTGGAAATGGACTTGGCATCTTTTAATTGTTAAGCTATATTTGTAAGTATGTTTTTTTATTACTGATATTTCATTTTCATAAAGTGTTATGGAAAATGCAGCTGGGCTGCCTAATACAATTACTCTAAATACTAAGGCATTCATTCTGAGAGCAATTACCGGATACTTTCTGCATACAGTGAGTATCAAAGATGAAATGCACAAAATTAATAACAGGTGATAGATCCACTTTTCCAGTAGCTCTCACTATCACAGGTTGCCTGGTATAAGAATACTGTACAAACTAGAAATGTCTTCATTATATCTCCACATTTTATATTCATTTCTCAAATTAATTGTTCTTCCCACAGAAATTATTTATTAGAAGACCCTCCAAGGAAAATAACCTATTCTATTTTTAGAGGCCTCAAGGATAGTACTGAAAAGCATTGTGTTATATTTCAGAATAACATTTTTATATTTCTCCCGTGGACCATATTAACAAAACGAATGCCTTTTTGGAAAACAACCATATAAATCACTTATGTATCTCAAACCATGACCATTTATCTTGGAAGCATCCTAAAGTCAGTCACCCATCCTCGTCTTATTCTAACAAAAACCTGCTTTGTGGTATCAATAACTAATTACATTAAAGTTCTGCCTCAGTAACATAGATTGATAGTTTCATTATAGCATTTAATTAGAATTGTTTTTAATTTATCAGGAGAAATGGTATACTTGCTGAAAGAAAAGAACAGCTATTGCAGGTCACAGAGAAAGTATATGTTGAGTAACAGAAAAGAGCAAACTTTGCTAGGAAAGCCAATCTGCATTTAAGTCTTTGGGAATGCATTATGTAGAGGAAAGGAAATCAGTCATCTGCCACATTTCAACCAATTAACATCTCTGAACTTTATCACTAACATTATTACCTGTGCAGGATTCATGGGTAATAGCAAGAGGAAGCACTTGCAGAACCAGGTTCTACCCTGACTCAACAGATTCCATTTCTCCACAGCCTAGAATCATCTCAGTTTCTAGGGTAACGAAGGGGGTCTTTAATCTATAATAGTGCATGTTAATCTTCAGGTGTTACACAAACAAGCATAACTGTTTATTAAAAGGATAACAAGTTGCAAATTCTTGCCATATCCTAGCCTAATGCTAAATTGATTTCCTCTTTAAGGATGAGCCTTCATTGTATAATTCAGGGTTCTTCAAGTGAACAGAACAAATTGACATCAACATCAACAATATTATGAAATTGGCTTATGCAATTGTGAGGACTGGCAAGTCTGAAACCTACAGGGCAGGCCAGCACCCTGAACACTCAGGTAAGACAAAAGATTTAGCATAGCAATTAGACTTTAGACAATTGTGGCAGGAGCTGAGGAAGTGAGTATCTGGAAGGTGTGAGTCAAAGAAACCTTAAACATCAGTCCGTCTGATGTACTTATGGAGATGGATGAGTGGAAGTCAGGTATTTTTGGCCTTTGAATTAGGACCTCAGAGATGGGGTCCTGTTGAGGACTGTGGGTGCTGCTACTTCTCAGGGAAGAATTTGCTTCCTTCTCAGTGGATACAAAAATAGTGGTCTGGTGGTGGGCTTGGATCAACAATTGCCAACAAGATTAGTGACCGGGTAAACAAACTAGATGCGGTGGAAAGCAAGGGTGAGCTTGGTTGTAAACCTGTCACTATCTGTCTACCACAATCGGAGAGCATTGATTTCTGCTTCACTTCCACCTTCTGACTCTTATTCAAGTTCTTCTGTTGGCAAGCTTATTTTATTTTACCAGTTTACTTAATACTTTGCCGAGTTGCTCCATGGCTAGAGTTAGAGATTCCCAGGATTAGTGAAACTGACATAACATTTCCAGTGGACTCTATAAGATGTACAAAAAGAATCTCTAATCATCAGTAAGAGCTGGGATTCAGCTCAGTTGGTAGAGTGCTGTTCCTCACTTTCTGAGGACCCAGCATGGATCCCCAGCAGTGGGAAAACTGGAGGAGGATGTAGCAATCCACTCTTGATACAATCCTGAAACAATCAGCCATTGAAGGTTTGCTGTGAGTTGCACCTGACTCTCTGGTACCTAAAAACAACAGCAATGCTTCCTGTTACAGTCCATGCTGCTAGAAGTAGTGCCAGAGAATGTGCTGAGTCTTGTTCACGTAGGTATTTGAATGATATCCCTAAGAACGTAATGTACACTCTTGCTTATTAAAGCCTATTTGAATTTCTGTAGGAGAAAAGAGGTCTTCAGATCACTTTGTCATTCACTAAGGCACCTCCCAATAAGAGTTAATTTCTCAACAAACATGGATGTGCAGGTACCTCTATAGTAAGTTGACTTTGGTTCCCAGATCAGTGTAGGTGCCCATCCATAGATGAATAAATGAAGATAATGTGGTATATATACACGATGGAGTTTTATACAGTCATTAAAAAAGGAAGGAATTCTTTCATTTAAAAGGAAAATGACTGGGTAAAAACTGGAAGTATTTTTCTAAAGTCAGAAGAAGATGAGTGTGTCTACTCTCTTCACTCTTATTCAATGTAGTGATTAAGTTCTTAGCCACAGCAATAAGACCACAGAAAGAAATGGATACAAATAGAGAAGAAAGAAGTCAAATTATTGTAGACAATATGATACTATATTTAAAAGACCCTAAAGGCTCTACGAGAAAACTACTAGATCTGATACTTTCTGCAACACAGCAGGATATAAAATCAATATCCAAAAATCAGTTGTGCCTGTTGTTGTTGTTGTTAGGTGCTGTCCAATCAGGTCCAACTCATAGTGACCATAAGTAAAACAGATGAAACACTGACCAGATGTATAACAGATGAAACTCTGTGCTATGCCCAGCATTATTGTCCATGTGTCTCTGCCATTTATAGGGTTTTCAATGGCTGATTGTTTCAAGAGTGGGCTTCCAGGTCCTTCTCCCAAGCCTACAGCATCCAGTATTCCCAGGTGGTCTCCCAACCAAGTACTAACCAGGTCTGACTGCTTAGCTTCTGAGATCTGCCGAGACCCGATGCCCCGGTGGTATGGCTGTAGGCTTTGTACAATTAATTTACTCTAAGAGAAAAGGAGGGAGGGAGAGAGGGAAGGAGGGAAGAAGGAAGGCAGAGAGAGAGAGAGAGAGAGAGAGAGAGGATGAGAGAGAGAGTGAGTCAACTTCTCAGCTGAGGTATAGGTCAGTGGTTAAACACTAGCCTCGTGTGTACGAGGTCCCGGATTTTACCCCCAGAATGGCAACGATAACAATAATGATAAAAGAGTCAACTTCTACCAGTTAACAGGCATTGATCTGAAATATGTGAATGTGAACTTACAAACAGTTGTGATACGAATATTTCTACTTATCATTAATGGTAAAAGCAAAACAAAACAAAAAAACATAAATAAAACCAGGTGCAGTGACTCACTCCTGTAACTCCAGCAGCTCAGGAGGTGGAGGCAGGAGCATCTGAGGAGGTAGAGGCAGCCTGTGTAACTTAGTGAGATCCTGACTCATGATTAAAAAATAAAAAATGGGCTGAGGGGTGCAGCCCAGTGGCACAGCACTCGCAAAGTATGTGTGAGGCCATCAGTTCAACCCTCAAGCACTGAATGAATGAATGAATGAATAAATAAATAAATAAATAATGTTGTTGCTGTTAGGTGCTGTCAAGTCAGTATCTGACTCATCGCAACCCTATGTACAACAGGCAAAACACTATTGTCAGTGCTTCTCTGCTATCCATATGGTTTTCCACGGAGAACTGATTTTTGGGAGTGGGTTGCTAGGTCCTTCTCCCAAGCCTACAGTATCTGGAGTTCCCAGGCAGTCTCCCATCCAAGAACTAGCCAGACCTGACCCTGCTTAGCTTCCAAGATCTGATGCCACAGGTCTACGGCTGCAGGCAAATAAATAAATAGCATTTGCTTAACAACTGGTATTTTTTAGAAACACTTTTACAAATGTTTTTGTTTCATATAAGTGCTTCATAGTAGGCAAGGTAAAAATGTTATTCTTGTATTAATGTTAAGAAAAGTAGGAAACAGAAAAATCAAAGCTCTTCTCTAAGTTAGTGCAGGCAATGATTATCAGAAAAGACCCCAAATTCTTTTCAGTTTACACCTAAATGTACATAGCTATCTTTTTAAGAGATGAGAAAGAAATTCTCAGGAAACACCACATCCAACTTCACAGTACACTTGGGAGTAAAAAGAAAGGAAGAAATTTCTCTTCCTGTATAAATTGAAAAAACAAGTCCCTGGAGATTAAGAACTCAAACATGTCTAAACAATTAGCTGCAAATAAGTGAGATCCCAGAACTTAGTATCTAAGTACTTCCTTAGACTCTCACTCCTAAGCATACCAAAGGAAACATTGGAGAAGAATGGAAAGCAAGGAGTCATTTGCTCCAAAGTTAACAGCCCTTCTATCCTGCCTCTGGTGAATCCATTATCATAACTTCAATTTATAACTTAAAAAGTCTACTCAGCCAAATGGTGTATATTTTATTGCATATTCCAAGATATCATAATGATAATTAATTTTCTAAGACAATACAATGCTTGCACCTCCATAGAAGCAAGAAGCTACCTTTCTGCTTGGTGAATTACACACAATGGGTGCCACTAGCTTTCAAATGTGCTATATTATTTAACTTTCAGACAGATTAATATTGTTCTTGATTATTAATACGATTTTAATATCTGGTAGTGCAAGAGGGCAATGATGTTGTAGAGCTAAGTCAGGAGAAAAAGGTAAAATTATCATCACTGTTGGTGATTCACTGCTAGTGTGTGATGCTAAACATCTGTTATATTACTTGGTTTTAATTTAAGAATTTAGAAGAAAAAGTAACCATTCAAAAAACCAGTAAAAAGGAGCGGGCTCAATTTTCTTCATTTTTTTTTCTGGTATGGAATTCAATAAAATTTAAATTTGCAGATGTTTCAGTCATCCAGCAGAAGATATATTTATTCATCAAGTATTTGTTGAGTACCCACTATGTGCAATGCAAGTCCATGGAGTAGGTACCCAAGCTCTAAAACTTCCTCTTCCTCATTGATCTCAGTTTGACTGGGAAGCGAGGTGTGAAAAGGATGCATCACACTGGGTAGGCTGCTTGCTGCAATACACAGAAGGCAGCCCAGGAAAACGCACAGAAAAGGAAAATGCAGGTAAAGGACAATACTTAATTTACCTAAAAATGACAGGAAAGAGGATGAGTAAGGAAAGTGTCCATGTGCCTGGCTTTGCACCAGAACTGCACATATGGTAGGGACTTTGTCCACATTGTGTCACCTGCCTGGCATGTCCCTGTCATTCAATAAATATTTATTGGGAAGACTGATGAACTCTGTGTATAAGGATAACAATATGAGAAGTATTGTTCTTTTGCCTCATACTTGACAATACTTTTGCATCTACATGCTTCTTAATGCAGGTACACAGTCCATTGTTGTTGTTGTTGTTGTTAGGTTCTGTCGAGTCCATATGGACTCATAGTAACCCTACATATAACAGATGAAACAGTATTGTTACTGCTTCTCTGCTATTCCTGGGGCTTTCAGACTGATCACTTTTTGGGAGTGAGTTGCCAGGTCCTTCTCCCAAGCCTACACCACCTGGTGTTCCCAGGCGGTGTCCTATCCAAGTAGTAACCAGGCCTACCCTGTGAGTCTAAGGAAGTACTTAGATACTAAGTTCTGGGATCTCACTTATTCTGAGATCTGACTAGATCAGATGCCACAGTGGTATGGCTGTAGGCAATCCATTTTTAGCAATGCCAAAATACAAAAATTTCTGAAAACCTACCTTCCTAACTCAAAATATTTGATGTCAAATATAACCTAACTTGATGTCATTTAGTGGAAAAAAATCTGACCCAGAGTAACTTAAAATTATATTTAATCTTTATTTACTCTCATTGGTGTGAAT
>VMDO01034199.1:0-17220 GCA_007922755.1 Pedetes capensis | reverse complement strand
TGTCCTCCTTTCTGTTAAAGGCATTACTTCAAAAAAATTTCAATAAGTTGTCTGCTTGTATTGTCTTGTCCATAAATATTATAAATTGAACAAAATTGAGTAATTAAAACTAAAATCTGTAAAGCAGGAATGAAAGATTATAGCTTTAAGTGATTTAGAGACTAAAAATTTCATGATTAGCTAATGACATTTTCTAATTGCTGAGTTTTGTATGTGCAGTAAATCAATACTTTTTTTACTACCTTGATTCTATTTCAAGGAAACTACATGTAGAATGGGCTAAGTCTCAGTTTGCTTTAACTTCATCACTTGACTATTAATCAGTTAAAAAGATTCTCTCAGATAATTCTGTGGTGTAAATGAGGTCTTTAGGCATTAGCGTGAGATGATCAGTTCATATTACTTACTTTCTGAATAACTAACAGCATGTAATGATTTGATAAGGATATGGCTTGGGGCGTCATTAAACACAGATATACTCAACAGATGATGTGCCATATGGTTTTGCCTTCTTCCATGAATAATTTCCACATTATTCATCAAAAGTCATAGTAGCTCATATTTACCCAATGCTCATGAAGTGAGTAATATGTAACCTTATAACTATTGCTAACTTCCTAATAGTGATCTTCAAAAAACAACAGGAAGACACATGTCCATCATTTTTCATGAGGTTCATTAGCTATATCATTTTCAGGCCACATGATTACTTCAAAGAATATGTTCACTTCTAATAAGTTATCTATAACTAGTGTTATTTACAGTTTAATTATTCAGAGTTCAATAACTGCTCTACTAAATAAAGTCTTAAGTACTACTTACAATTATTCATTAGAAGTTGAAATCTTTTGAATAAAAGCCCTTTGAGTTGGCTGGGGCAATAATAAAAATAAAGCAAAGACTACCACTTGCTATTCTGCATTACATGGAAATCTAATAAAAACCGCCCATATACCAATTGAAATTAAATTAAAAATTGTTTTAACATGAAAATATATGAGTAAAATTATTTTAAAAAACAATTTAGAAGGACAAAGCAGCTCTGTTTAGTAGAAAAATTTAAGAATAAAATGAATTCTTGTTTTGATGTCTGACTACCAATCTTATAAGAGACTTTTATGAAAAACACTGGTATTGCAACATACACTATTTAAAAACTGAGACCAGATTAGTTCTCCTACCTGTAACAACTAAAATAGCAAATATATGAGCAAAGAGCAGTGAAACATGCCTATAATCCCAGTGACTCCAGAGACAGAGGCAGGAGGATTGTCAGTTTGAGGCCAGAGGCAGTCTGGGTAACTTAGCAAGACCCTGGCTCAAGAATTTAGAAAGAGGCTTGATGTACATCTCAGTGGTAGAGTGCTTACATATTAGGCAAGAGACCCTGGATTAAATCTAGTACTGCAATAATAAATAAACAAATAAATGAATAAATGAATATAAAAATAAGATACCAGAAAAATGAAACAATGGTTTTCATTACACTGAACATCAGGCAATAAATGACTGATTCCTTAGAGATGGGAAATTAATTAGCCGATGCAATGACTACTAAGCTGACTATCCATCATTAAGGTCGACTATACTTTGAAGAGGCAACTCTTTCCCAGTCATTTACTAAATGCCTTCCAGCCTCGAGGGGGGTTCATTTTCCAGCACTATATTTGACAGTGTTACTTGTCTGTCAGTTTGCTGTGCTATGGGGACTTGCATGTTACTGTGATGCTGTAAGGTATGCCACCAGTATTACAGATACCAACAGGGTCACCCATGGTGGACAGGTTTCAGCTGAGCTTACAGAATAAGAAGACTAGGAAGAAGGACATGGCAGCCTACTCCAGAACCAATCAGCCTTTGAAAACCCTATGAACAGCAGAGAAACACGGTCAGATCGGTTGCTGTTGTTAGGAGCCATGGAGTTGGTGTCCAGCTCATAGCAACCCTCTGTACAACAGAGGAAACACTACTGTTATGCTTCTCTGCTATTCACAGGGTTTGCAAGGGCTGATTGCTTTTCAGGAGTGGGTTACTGGGTCCTTGTCCCAAGCCTATAGAACCTGGTATTCCTAGGCAGTCTCCCATCCAAGTACTAACCAAGCCCGACCCTGCTTAGCTTCCAAGATCTGACGGGATCAGATGTCAAAGTGGTACAGCTGCAGGCAAATACTGCCAGATATAGTGATGGAAAATGAGCCCCCCCCCAGGCTAGAAGGCACTCAAAAGACTGGAGAAGAGTTGCCTCTTCAAAGAAGAGCTGACCTCAATGACATGAGTGAAGACCAAGGAACCTCCATTTGTTGATGTGGCATGACTCAAATGTGAAGGAACAACTATAAAAATCCATTAATAATTGGAACATGGAATGTATGTAGTATGAATCTAGGAAAAGTTTTGTTGTTAGGTGCTATTGAGTAAGGTCTTTCTCATAGCAACTCTATATACTACAGACAAGCCACTCCTCAACATTGTGTCATGCCAGGCACGGCTGTCAGTGCTTCTATGATATTCATAAGGTATTCAATGCCTCATGGTTTTTTGGGAGTAGTCTGACCTGTCTTTCTCCCAGGCCTATAGGATTTGGGATTCCCAGGGGGTCTTCCACCCAAATACTAATCAGGCCCAACCCTGCTTAGCTTCCAAGATCTGACGGAATCAGATGCTCCAGTGTTATGGTTGCAGTCCCTCTAGAAAAAATAGAGATTATCAAATGTGAAATGGAGCACATAAACATCGACATTCTTGGAATCAGTGAACTAAGATTGACTAATACTGACCATTTTCAATCAGATAATCATACGGTCTGCTATGACAGGAATGACAACTCAGAGAGAAATGGAATTGCACACAGCATTAAAAAAAAGACATCTCAAATCTATTCTGAAGTACAATGAAGTCAATGATAGAATAATATCCATAAGCCTATAAGAAAAGCCAGTTAATATGACTATTATTCCAATTTACTCACTCACCACTAAGGCCACAAATGAAGAAAGGGAAGATATTTACCAGGTCCTGCAGTCTGAAATTGACTGTACGTGAATCAGGATGCACAGATAATTACCAGTGACTGGAATGCAAATGTTGGAAAGAAAGAGGAAGCCTTAATAGTTGAAAAATGGCTTTGGTGGGAGAACCAATGCTGGTGATGGTATGATAGAATTTTGTCAGACCAGTGACCTTTTCATTGCAAATACATTTTTTCACCAATATAAATGGTGACTGTACACATGGAATTCACCAAATCAAATATAAAGGGAAAATTTGACTATATTTGAGGAAAGAGATGATGGAAAGCTCAATATCAAAAGTCAGAAAAAGACCACATGCTGATTGTGGATCAGACCATCAACTATCCTCATGTAGCTTTAAACCAAAACTGAAGAAAATTAGAACAATTAATTGTACGAGAGTCAAGGTTTGACCTTCAGTATATCCCACCTGAGTTCAGATACCACCTCAAGAACATGTTTGATGTGTAAGACACTAATGATTGAAGACTAGACAAATTGTAGCGTGACACTAAAGACATCATTCATGAGGAAAGCCAAAGCTCATTAAAAAGATAGAAAAAAGAGAGAAGTCCAAATTACATGTCAAAGGAGACTCTAAATCTTGCCCTTGGATGACAAGCAGATAAAGTAAAGGAAGACATGATGAAGTTAAGGGACTAAACAGAAGAATTCAAAGGGCAGCTCAAGAAGACAAGCAAATATTATAATAGCATGTATAAAGAGATGGAGATAGAAAACCAAAAGGGAGGAACATACTCTGTTTTATTCAAGCTGAAGGAATGGAAGAAAACTTCAAGACTTGAGTGCAATAGTGAAGGATTTTACAGGAAAAAATATTAAATAACACAAAAATATTAAATAACACAAAAATATTAAATAATGCAAAAGAATATGAAAGGAGTATACACAACCATTACATTAAGAAGAATTGGAGGATGATCAACCGTTTCAAGGTCCTGCATGTGATTAGGAACGAATGATACTTAAGAAAGAAGCGGAAGCTACCTTGAATGAATTGGTAAAATATAAGGCTACAGAAGTTGATGTAATACCAACTGAGTTCTTTCAACAAACAGATGCAGCACTGGAGGTGCTCACCTGTTTATGACAAAAGATTTGGAAAACAGCTACCTGACAAACTGACTGGAAGAGATCTGAATTTGTGCCTATTCACAAGAAGCAGGATGCAACTGAAAGTGGAAATTATCAAATGATATCATTAATATCTGATGCCAGTAAAATTTTACCAAAGATCATTTAATAGTGGCTGCAGCAAGATATTAACAGGAAACTGCTGGAAAATCAAGCCAGATTCAGAAGAGAGCATGGAAACATGGGCATCATTGCTCATGTCAAATAGATATTACGTGAAAGGAGAGAATACCAGAAAGATGTCTATCTATGTTTTGTTGACCATGCAAAGGCATTTGACTCTGTGGATTACAGCAAATAATGGATAACAGTGCGAATGGGGATACCAGAGCACTTAACTGTACTCACGAGGAATCTGTACATGGACCAGGAGTCAGTCATTCAAACAGAATAAGGAAAACACTGCCTGGTTTAAAGTGATAAAATGTGTATTTCAGAGTTCTATGCTTCACCATACTTCTTCAGTCTCTATGCTGAGCAAATAATTCAAGTAGTTAGATTTTTGAAGAAGAATATGGCATCAGGATTGGAGGAACACTCATTAACAACCTGCATTATGCCAATGACACAATTCTGTTCATTGAAAGTGAAGAGGATTTGAAACATTTACTGATAAAGATCAAAGAACATAATCTTTAGAATGGATTGCACCTCAACATCAAGAAAACAAAAATACTTATGACTGGGTCAATAAACAATTTCATGATAAATGGAGAGATGATTAAAGTTTTCCACGATTTTGCTTTACTTGGTTCTACAATCCACACCTAGTGAAGTAACAGTCAAGAAATCAAGGGATGCATTATTTGGAAAAAGCTGTTGCAAAAGATCTCTTTAAAGTGTTGAAAAGTAAAGATGTCACAGTGAAGATAAATGTGTGCCTGACTCATGCCATGGAATTGTCTGTTGTGTCATATGTTTGTGAAAGCTAGACATTGAGTAAGGGAGATAGGAGAAGAATTGGTGCTTTGAATTATGGTACTCGAGATGAATATTGACTATTCCATGGACTGCCAAAAAAAAAAAAACAGATCTATCCTAGAGGAAGTACAACCAGAGTGCTCCTTGGAAGCTAGGATGGCTGAACTGCATCTGGCATATTTTGGACATGTTGTCAGGAGGGACCAATCACTGGAGAAAGACATCATGTTTGGGAGAGTGGCAGGTCAAAGATAAAGAGGAAGACTCACAACTGGATCAATTGACACAGTGGTTGCACCAATGAGCTTAAATGAATGTTTGCATGGCACAATGTTGGGGAGGGTTTTATTCTGTTATATGTCAGGGTCATTATATGTCAAACCTGACTTACTGGCAACCAACAACAACAATAGTTTTGGGAGTGGACTACAAGATCTTTCTCCTTAGTCTTAGTTTGGAACTTCAGCTGAGCCCTATCTACCATGGGTAGGCCTGCTGGTGTTAGAAATACCAGTGGCATAGCTTACAGCATCTCAGCAACACTCATGCCCCCACAGCACAACAAACTGACAGACATGTGAGGGTATTTTCTACTATAAGTATTAAAATATAAATATATAACTTAATCTTCAGATATTGACATTTTACTATTTAAGTGACAAACACAGAAATTTAATTTCCATTTAGTTTCCTTGACCTTCTCTATTTTTAAATATTGACAATATGCTTTATTAAGTTCACAAGAAACTGTGCGTGTTTGGTCTCAACTAATCTGAAGTCTTGGGGGGACGATCACTTGATCCCAGGAGTTAAGATTATCTGGGCAACATATCAAGACCCTGACTCTAAAAGAAAATCCATGAGAAAAACAATAGTATATTTATGTCCCCTTATTTCTACTCTTCCATTATTCTTTTTCCTTCCTGTTACTTCAAGATTATTTCTTGTACCACTTCCTCACAAACCTCATTTAGCCCTTAAAGGTAGGTATACTAGAGACAAATTATTCCATATTCCTTAATCTGATAAAGTTTTATTTATCTCTAAAATGTAGTTTTGCTTGTTATACAACTTAAGAACTTAATATTTCTTTTCCTGTAACACTTCTAAACTGATGTAATATTTTATTTCTTGGCTCCATGATTTAAGATAAGAAATGTACTGACATTGGGATTATTATTCTCCTAATAAACATGCATCACTTTTCTTGAATGCTTTCAAGATTTTTTTTTTGCCTTTAGTCTTCTTTACTTTCTCAAATTTTAATTATGATAAGTGAATTTCTTTGGATTTACCTGATGGGGGCCACTGATTTTGAATATCTGAGTTACTGTTTTTAACCAAGTTTGTTATATTTAAGCCACTATTTCCCTGTATAGTCTTTCAACCCTATTTTCTCTTTGTCTTGCAGGATTACAGTGATTTGAATTATTGTATCATTTTGTTATTGTTCTATAAGAAAACAAGACTTTCAGTCTGGTCTATTTTTTCTGTACTGTTCAGAATAATGAATGCTATTTGTTCTTTTACAGTCTACCTATTAAAGATTTCTTATTATTTTACTTTTGTATTCTACAATTTCCAATTGGTTCTTTATAATTTTTGTAAACTTCTATTTATTTTTAATTTTTCTTTCTATTTTTCAATTTTTTCAGGAGAATTTGCAATAACCTGCTAAAGAATATATATGATGTCCACCTTAAAATCTGTTTCAGAAAATTCACTAATTAAGAGCATCTGGTTTCTCTCAGTATTGGCATCAGTTGATTTTTCTTTTCTCAATCAAGTTATAATTTTCTTCATTCTTGGTATTCCCAGTGATATTTGATTGTATACTGGATATCTTGTCTATTATGGTAGAAGGTTCTGGGGCCATTAAAATCTTTTATTCCATCAGAGCTTCATTCTACGTATGAAGGTACAGGCAAACTGTTTGGGGTAGTAGTCCTAATTATTTTGATTTTAGAAACCTTTGTTTTATTATTTTGTCTTACTCAGTTTATCTGATGCTACAGAGGTTCCCAATTTGCCATAGTAGTAATGTCTAAGGGTGTGGAAGACATTGTTCCCAGCCAGAGCACTAGGCAACTCTAATGGAGGAAAAGGAGTTTCAGGTCCACTGAGATGAAGAGAATTCCATAGTAAACCTATTACTTTGCATGCATTCCTAATAGAGCCTTCCAGCTCTCCTCGTGTCTCTGGGTGTATAGGGGTAGACTCGGTCTCAGACCATTGAGGATAAAGAAGCTTTCTGGGGATGTCTACCCACTGTGGCTGGGTTCTTTCTGTCCATTTTGCTGCCTGCCTGCCACTCTATCTCCTAAAAGGGAAAGGAAGGTCAGGCATCTTAGAAAATTCTCTGGTTGGGTGCTTCTTTTGTGAAAGATCTGTCTTGCCAGTGGAGGCTGGAAACAAACTCCTGAGTCAGGCCAATTGTTGAGGTAGAATCCCTTTACCTGTGTCTCACAGTTTTCCTGGTATCTCTGGAAAGAGAAGGGAAATCTCAGACCCCCTGAGATAGACAACATTTCCACGCCAGACCATGTGTTTTTATAGGGTCCTTTCCAACTGATTATTTTGCTTGGTGGTGTTAGAGGTGGTGGACTGCAAACTGAAAGTAACCCACCAGGCTTAAGTATAAGGCTAAGAAGTTCTTAGTTTATTACACCTGGGTGCAGGCGGCCTGAGACCAAAAATAGGGAGTCAGCAGCTTGTGGCTGCTGAGAGCAGGTTTTTACAGATGATAGCAGAAGGTGGTGGGAGAGAATCTCTGGAACAGCCAAACTCATGTGACTGTTGATGTACTTTTACATTGCTTCTGGGGACCTTCCACTCACAGACCTGTTGCTCAGTGGAAAGTGTCCCAAGCTTCAAGGGGGTTTCTTATAAGTGGTGTCAGGCTCACTTGGGATGTTGCTGCATGGAGAAATGGGCCTAGCTGGGTTGCCTTCTGGGATGAAGTCTGTGGTTGGAAAATGCTGGGTCTAGATCAACTTTTATTGTTGTGTAGGAGGAGATGGGGTGCCCCACTGCTGTATTGTTTTTTCACTCGTGTAGTCACAAACCAATAAATACACCTTCTTCCTACCAGCTTTCCAGAGTTCTTTGGTTGCCTCTTCTATTATGTCTAGGGTTGATAGTTATACTCAGTGGAGAGAAGCAAAGTAAAATGAATCCTTGTCCAGGCTGGAATTTGACATATATCAGTACTTTGATTTGCATTTTCTTTATTACTGGTGAGATTCTATGTTTGTTATTATGCTTTTTTCCTCCTTATTGGCACCTCTTTTCTGTAAATTGTTTACCCACTATATGTTAAGTGTCATTCTTGTGCACTTATTTCCTTAATATCCCTTTATCACACTAGGTGGATTGCTTGGATTTTCCACTAACTTTTTTTTTTTTTTTTTTGCAGTACTAGGGGATTGAACCCAAGACCTCATGCATGATTTTGCAAGTATTCTACCACTGAGTCACAACTCCAACCCAATTTTTATTTTTTATTTTTAGTCTGGGTCTCACTAATTTACACAGGCTGCTTCTGGCCTCAAATTTGCAATCCTCCTGCCTCCAGTTCCTGAGTTGCTGGGATTACAGGCATATTCCAGAACACCCAGCTTCCACTAATACTTTTGCTGACAGTAATAATGTCTATTTTCCTTTTGAAGTTAAACTCAACTCCTACACCAGTTGATGAATATATTTTACATTCTATAAATATTTTGTCAATGGATAAATGTAATTAGGACAAAGTCTGTTGTTTTTTCTTTAACCACTACAACATGAAAACACTATATAATATCCTATTTTGGCATGCTATAGTAGGGTGGTAGTAATTACTACAAATTATCGCAACAAAATGGAAAGCAGGATGTTTAGAAAAAAATAAACTTTCTTTATATTATTAATTACAATACTCAGTACATTGCTTCTGAAACCAGATGTGTAGGTTTCTCCCACACCAGGTAATTCTCCAATTCTCTATAGACACTGGCTTGGCATTATATAATTTATCTCAATTATGACACTATATACCCAGATTTTTATATGTATTGAAGCCAATATAACATGTTAAAATCTCATTCCAATAATACTTGACCACTTCAATTGTCAATCACAAGTCCTATTTGCCATCTGAGCTTCTAACAATTGGCTGGAAATCAGATGTTTCCATGAGCCCCCATCAATTTTGATCATTTACTGTAATGATTAACATTGCTTAGGAAAGAAGTTTATACAATATATTACCAGTTCATATATATTTTGTTTTAATAATAATAATAATTATTATTATTTTTAGGTGCTGTCGAGTTGGTATCCGACTCATAGCGCCCCTCATAGGGTTTTCAGTGGCTGACTGTCTTGGGATTGCCTTGGGAGTGGATTGACAGGTTCTTCTCCCATTTTTGTGGTGCTGGGAATTGAACTTAGGACCTCAGAGACTGCAGCGCAGCACTCTACCAACTGAGCCAAATCCCAGCCCCTTATAATTATTAGCACATATTAATTGTACAAGTTAAACAGTTTCACTGCAACATTTACATACATGCATATATCTTCCCTTGATCCCGTACACCTTCCCCTCTGCCCTCTCCTAACCACCCAACCCCAATCCCTTTTTCCTTCTTTGATAATCCCTATTCTACTTTCCTCCTACAGCTGTAGCCTTGTGGCATCCAATCCCATCAGATCTCAGAAGCTAAGCAGGGTCAGACCTGGTTAGTACTTGGATGGAAGACCACCTGGGAACACCAGGTGCTGTAGGCTTGGGAGACGGACCTGACAACCCACTCCCAGTAATCAATCAGCCATTGAAAATACTATGAACAGCAGAGAAGCACTGACAATAGTGTTTCCTCTGTTGTACGTAGGGTCGCTATGAATCAGATACGACTCGAGGGCACCTAACAACAACAACAATTCTACTTTCAGGTTGTCTTTGTGTTTTAATTTCAACATATGAGAGAAAGCATGTGATTCTTGTCTTCCTGTGAGATTACAACTTTATTACCAAAGGGAAAAGTCAGATGGAAGAGACACATAAGGTAATATATGGAGAAAGAGCCAGGGAGATTTTATGCTATCGCCAGGTATGCCACCCGCCCAACACCTCCACATGTTCACCAACCTGGAAGCTCCTCCAACTTTGTTCTTTTGGAATTTTATGGAGATTTCATTGTGCAAACTGTGTTTGTGTTTGTGTGTGTGTGTGTGTGTGTGTGTGTGTGTGTGTGTGATATGTGGAGGTTGAATTCAGTGCTTCTCACGTACTTTGCAAGTACTATACTCCTGCAGTGCACCCCAAGCCTATGTTTTGTTTCTTTTTAATCAGTTTCACTAAGTTACAAAGATTGTCTCAATTCCTGCCTCCAACTCCAGGGTTTCTACCTTGCAAAGCTGGTTGATTAAATGACAGGCCATTGGTGATCCACTCAACTGGGGGTCTGGGGTAAGAAAGAAAGTTCCAGTCCTTTAAATACATGGTTTGTTCCTCTGGAAATAAGCTCCCACACCGATGTTGTCCAGGAGTTCTCAGACACCAGGCATTTCATTAGCATACACAAAGATCCTTGTCAGTTTAGACATTGCAAGCATTTTACGAGCTTTGGACTATGAAGACCAAATACATATGATACTTTTTATTTTTGCAGTGCTTGGGACTGAACCCAGAGCCTCATGCTTACTAAACAAGTGCTCTACCACTGAACTATACTGCCATCCATCGATATCTCTTATTATATCACAACTTCACAAAGGCTGCTGTGCATTTTCTTTCACAAATAAAAGAAAAAAATTAAGGATTCTATCTTGCTTCATCCCATGACCATTACAATAAAACTTATGAAAAAACACAAATATTTAATGACAATTTATTTAATAACAGCTGAAGAGTAAGAGTTCCTGTTCCTATAAAATGTACTCATTAGAAAATAGATTAACTCCCAGAATGAAAGGATGAGGTCAACTAACCCAGTGTCCCAGGAATCTGCAGAAATTGTTACACATGCGTGCACACACACACACACACACACACACACACACACACAGCTTTAAAACCTATGGAAATGGTTCTATGATCAAACAAGTGAATATACATTTATTCAAGAAAAATCTGTGAAAATTTGATGATAAGAAGTCAAAGGCTATTATGCATAAACCATAAGACCACCCTTTTTCCTCACTGTCAGCTGAGTAAAGCAGAGATTCCACTCCAGACCGCTACAGCCAAGAGTGTAGGGCTCTCTCCCTTCCCACTCCTAGGCAAGTGCTTTCTTATCCAAGTAACGTAACGGAAAGGATTCCTCATTCTGCCCTTGATGCTGGTTGCTGAAGCAAAACCCCTAGGTGAATTTAGTCAAGAGATGGGGGGACTATTTTCATTTATTGGTAGAAAAGAAGCTCCCTCATGGGTATGGCACATTGATAATACTAGCTTTTAATAGCTCTTCATCCGCTAATGAGGCCCTGGTTCTATACCAGGAGTGATAGGATGAGAGGGGCTCAAGTTTCTGCTCCTTTTAACACAGAGAATTTAACTCATGGGGGAGACAAGAGAATAGATGGGTACAGGGTGCGTGGAGATGGATGTGTAGACATTTTACCCATTCCTTGTCCCAGAATCCAGGCTCAGAGATTTTGCCTGGAAGTGTGTGGGGGAGAATAAGCTGCAAATCAGGTATTTCCTAATCTCTTCTCTAAGCAATTGAATTCATTGGCAACAGAGATTGGAGAGACTGGAGAAGTTTAAGGTTAAAGATACTCTAAAGAAGAGTACAGGTGCTGGAAAAGGCAATTCCAAGGAGATTCATGAATTTAATGACGCTAAACCACAGACGTCGGGCTGGGATTTAGGTCAGTTGGTAGAGCGCAGCGCTGCAGTCTCTGAGGTCCCAGAGTTCAATTCCCAGCACCACAAAAATGGGAGAAGGACCTAGAAGTCCACTTCCAATGCAATCCCAAAACAGTTAGCCATTGAAAACCCTATGAGGGTCACTATGAGTCAGATACCGACTCGACGGCACCTAATAACAACAACAACAACAAAACCATAGACGGGCTGGGATTTAGCTCAGTTGGTAGAGTGCCACTCTACAGTCTCTGAGGTCCTGAGTTCGAGTGCCAGCACCTCAAAAATGGGAGAAGGACATGGCAATCCACTCCTGAGGCAATCCTAAAATAGCCATTGAAAACCCTATGAGGGTTGCTATGAGTCGTGTATGACTCAACGGCACCTAACAACAACAACAAACCATAGACTGTAGGCTTGCTATTTTGTATGACTATACAGGGAAATAAGGTAGGTGGAAGAAACCCTCCTGGAGTAATAACTAATACTAAACACTGACCTCAGAAAATAATACATCCAATGAGTGCTTTTGATTAGATTAGGTTGTAAGGGAATTTACGCTGCAAGTCATTTATAAAAATAATAGAGTAATTGGCTAACAATTACTACAATAGTGTAGAGAGAAAGACCAGTGGCATTGCCATCACAGGGTAGATGTGTGAAGACCCAAAACTGTACCTTAATGGGAGAAACATCAAAAATTTAATTATTGGTATAGTTGGATTTCCATCAGCCATTTTATTGTTGTTTTTTCTTTGCATTTGTCTTTTTGCTTCCCTATTTTCCCTGGCTCCTTCCTTTTCACTGGGCATAAATTAAATTAACTAGGAGGATATGGCAAGTATGGTGCTTTGATTTGGGTAAATACCCATCAAAAGTTCATCAGTTAAAGACATGGTTTCTTGAGTGGCACTTTTGGGGTGTGTTGTTGTTAGGTGCCCTCCAGTCGAGACCCATTTATAGTGGCTGTATGTACAACAGAATGAAACACTCCCAAATTCTGTGCTAGACACAGAATCTTTTTATATTTAAGCCTATTGTTGAAGTCACTGTGTCAATCCATCTAGTTGAGTGTCTTTCTTAATTTTGTTGACCTGCCACTCTCCTAAACACAATGTCCTTGTTCAGGGATTGGTCCTTCCTGACAACATGTCTAAAATATGTCAGACACAGTTTAGCCATCCTAGCTTTCCAAGGAGCACTCTGGTTGCACTTCTTCTAGGACAGATCTGTTGGTTCTTTTGTCAGTTGACGGTATATTCAATATTCATCTCTAGCACCATAATTCAAAGCAACAATTCTCCTGTATCCTTTATTCAACATCCAGCTTTCACAGCCATATGATGCAACATAAAATACCATGGCATAAATCAGGTGTACTTCTTTACCTTCAATGTGAGATCTTTAATTATCAACACTTTAAAGAGGCCTTTTGCTATAGCTTTTCCCAGTGCAATGTGTCTTTTGATTTCTTGACTGCAATTTTCCATGGGTGTTGATTGTAGAAACAAGTAAAGCAAAATCTTGGACAACCTGAATCTTTTCTCCATTTATCATGAAACCACACTGACCCAGTTGTAAGGACTTTTTTTTTTGCTGGTGTTGAGGCACAATCCCTACTGAAGGCTGTGTTCTTTGATTTTCATTAGTAAATGTTTCAAATCCTCTTCACTTTCAGCAAACAATGTTTTATCATCTGTATAACATAGGTTGGAAATGAGTCTTCCTCCATTCACGATGCCACATTCTCCTTCATAAAGTCCAGCTTTTCAGATTATTTGCTTTGCATAGAGATTGAAGAGGTATGGTGAAAGGATATAGCCATGATTCACACCCATAACTTATTGTGATCCACACAGTCAAATGCCTTTGCATAGATAATAAAACATAGACAGACATGTTTGTGGTATTCTCTGTTTTCTGCCAATATCCATCTGATATGAACAATGATATTCATGGTTTCACAACTTCTTCTGGATCCACCTTGATTTTTCAGAATTTTCCTGTAGTCACTTTTGAATGATCTTTACCAAAATTTTATTTGTGTGTGATATTAATGATGTCAATTGATAATTTCCACATTCAGTTGGATCCCCTTTCTTGGGAATAGTCACAAATATGGATCCCTTTCAGTCAGTTGGCCAGGTAGCTATTTTCCAAATGTCTTGGCATAAAGAAATTAGATCATCCAGTGCAGGATCTGTTTGTTGAAACATTTCTGTTGGCATTCCATCAATCCCTGGAGCCTTGTGTCTCAACAGTTCTTTCAAGGCATCTTCTACTTCATTGGTTCCTAATCATTTGCACTGTCTTGAAGTGGTTTGCCATGCACTACATCTTTTTTGGTGTAATGACTGTATATTCCTTACATCTTCTTTGATGTTTCCTGCATAGTTTAATATCTTGTCTGTAGAATCCTTCACTATTGCCACTCAAGGTTTGAATTTTTTCCAATTCCTTAAGCTTGAGAAAAACAGCGAGTATTTTATCTTTTGGATTTCTGTCTCCAGCTCTTTGCACATGTCATTGTAATATTTTATTTTGTCTTTTTGAGCTGCCCTTTGAAATCTTCTGTATAGTTCCTTAACTTCATCATACCTTCCTTTTACTTTAGCTGCTGGATATTAAAGAGCAAGTTCCAGCTTTCCTTTTGACTTGTAATTTGGTCTTTTCTTTTTTTCCTGTCTTTTTAATAAGCTTTTGTTTTCCTTATGAATGATGTTTTGATGTCAGGCCACAACTCATCTGTCTTATATAATGCATGTCTAATGTATTAAACCTGTTCTTGAGGTGGTCTCTGAATTCAGGTGGCATATACTCAAGGTCATACCTTGATTTGTATACACTTGTTCTAATTTTCCTCAGTTTCAGTTTGAACTTGCATATGAGCAGTTGATGGTCTGATCCATAATTAGCAGCTGGCCTCATTCTGACAGTTGATATTGAGCTTTTCCTTCATCGCTTTCCATAAATGTAGTTGATATCATTCCTTTATGTTCCATCTGGTGAAGACCATGTGTATAGGTGCCATTTATGTTGGTGAAAAATGTATTTGGAATGAAAAGGTCATTGGTCTGACAAAATTCTATTGTGTGATCTCCAGCACTGTTTCTGTCACCAAGGCCATATTTTCTGGCTATTGAGCCTTCTTCTTTGTTTCCAACTTTTGCATTCAAGTCACCAGTAATTATCAGTACATCCTGATTGGATGTTCAATCTATTTCAGATTGCAGAAGCTGGTAGAAATCTTCCCTTATCTTCATTTCTGGTCTTAGTGGTGGGTGCATAATTTGAATAATAGTCATATTAACTGGCCTTCCTTGTAGGCATGTGGATATTATTCTATCACTGACACTATTGTACTTCAGGAAAGATCTTGAGATGTCTTTTCTGATGATGAATGCAACCCAATTTCTCTTTAATTTGTCATTCCCAGCCTACTAGATCACATGATTATCTGACTCAAAATGGCCCATGCTATTCCTTTTAGCTCACTGAAGCCTAGAACATCAATGATTATGTGCTCCATTTCTCTTTTAATTGTTTCAAATTTTTGTAGAGTCATGATATGTGGGGTGCTGCTCCAGATGCTGGAGATGAAACCCCACACAGATGGAGATAGGACCTGCTACTCTCAAGTTGTTTGGTGACGGAGATACCACACTCTGGGGGAGGCTGGTTGAATGACAACTGCTCTGCTTTATTCCCCCAGGGTAGCTCTGCCAGATCTTATTCCCGAACAGCTCTATGATAACAGCTTAGTGTTACAGCTCAATGTTACAGCTCCACTAGTTGTTGCCCCACCCATTGTGGCTCCACTTGATCACAGTTCCCCATTCAGTCACAGCTCACTGCTCACTCACAGCTCCCTGTTCATCACAGCTCACCACTGCTGCTGCCTTCATGCTCCAGGCTTATATACTCTTTAGGTCAACTGTTTAGAATCTGTGACATCTTAACTGTTCCAACTACTCTAACTGCTCTATTGGGTCAACCAGTTAGGTGACATCAGGAGATTGGACCAACCAATCAAATGATATCAGGTGATAACAACTCAGCTGTTAAGGGTCATTTTAACTGTTAAGGATCATTGGGCCTGAGCTGTTGGGGGAGCTGTTAGGGGCCCTTAGAGGTTGATTTGTCTTGACCTTGTGGGCTCAAGCTGTTAATGCCATAGCAAGCTATCCACAAGTCCTCAGACAGGCCTAGAGACTCCTGATAGGCCAGATAAGCCTCCAGCCAAGCAGACTCAGAGTCATATTCTCTCCCTTTCTCTCTATGTCATATCCCTACATCATTACATATATTCCACTTTCCAATTATTAATGGTTGTTTACAGTTGTTCCTTCTTATTTTGAGTCATGCCACATCAGCAAATGGAGGTCCCTGGGTCTTTACTCCATTCCTGTCATTAAGGTTGACTCTACTTTGAGGAAGCAACTCTTCCCCAGTTGTGTTTTGAGTGCCTTCCAACCTGAGGGGCTCATTTTCTGGCACTATGTCTGACCGTGTTTCTCTGCTATTCATACTGTTTTCAATGGCTAATTGTTTCTGGCATAAGTCAGCCACATCCTACTCCTTAGTTTGTCTTAGTCCGGAAACTCAGCTAAAACCTATCCACAATGGGTGGCCCTGCTGGTATTTGAGATACCAATGGCATAGCTCTCAGTATCATAACAACTTGCAAGCCTCAGACATGTAGTTGTTGTGGGTGTTGTTGAACATTATTGTGACATAATATCTGGGAAAAACAATTAAAAGGAGGAAAGGTTTTTGTGGGTCATGGTTTCAGAGGTTTTAGTCCAAGGTCCCCTGGCTCTGTTGCTTTGGATATGAGACAAGGCTGAACATCATGCTGGGAAGCTGGTGGCAGAGCAAAGCTGCTCAATTCATGGTGGCAGGAAAGTAAAGAAAGAGACAGAGAGCAAAAGCCTTGCACCAAGACACAACCTTTAAGGTCATTCTCCCAGTGAACTGTTTCTTCTATCTCGCTCCCACCTCCTACTGACCCATTCAGCTATGAACTCATCAATGAATAAATTCATTTATGAAGTTAATTTCTCATGATCTAATCATCTCTCATATGTCTTACCAAAGAACATTCCTGCACTTAGGAACAAGCTTTTAATATATTGAGTCTTTGAGAGTACATTTGGTGTCCAAACCATGACAATGACTGAATCCCTAAATATTTTCTTCCCTTCCTTCCTATTTACATATTGTAGTTCTTATTGAAAAAATTGCCTTTTGATATCCTATGGAAAAAAATTTAAGTAGGATTTTGTC
>VMDO01034198.1:0-17220 GCA_007922755.1 Pedetes capensis | reverse complement strand
ACCCTATCTCTTCAATTTATACGCTGAGCAAATAATCCGAGAAGCTGGACTTTATGAGGAAGAACGTGGCATCAAGGTTGGAGGAAGACTCATTAACAACCTGCATTGTGCAGATTATACAACTCTGCTTGCTGAAAGTGAAGAGGATTTAAAACATTTACTGATGAAGATCAAAGATCATAGCCTTCAGTATGGGTTATGACTAAACATCAACAAAACAAAAATCCTTACAACTGGGTCAGCATGCAACTTCACAATAAATGGAGAAAAGATTGAGGTTGTCCAAGATTTTGCTTTGCTTGGCTCTATAATCAACATGCATGGAAGCAGCAGTCAAGAAATCAAAAGACACATTGCTCTAGGAAAAGCTGTGGCAAAAGATCTCTTTAGAGTATTGAAAAGCAAAGATGTCACATTGAAGACAAAAGTGCGTCTGACTCATGCCATGGTATTTTCAGTCGCATCATATGGTTGTGAAAGCTGGACATTGCACAAGGGAGACAGAAAAAGAATTGATGCTTTTGAATTGTGGTGCTGGGGACGTCTATTGAATATACCATGGACTGCCAAAAGAACCAACAAGTCTGTCCTAGAAGAAGTACACCCAGAGTGCTCCTTGGAAGCAAGAATGGCCAGACTGTGTCTTACATATTTCAGACATGTAATTAGGAGAGATCAATCCCTGGAGAAGGACATCATGTTTGGGAGAGTGGCAGGTCAACGCAAAAGAGGAAAACCCTCCACCAGATGGATTGACACAGTGTCTGCAACAATGGGCTTAAACATAAATAAGATCGTTTGCCTGGCACAGAATCGGCAAGTGTTTCTATTTGCCATACATAGGGTCGCTATGAGTCGGACTCGACTCGATGGCACCTAACAACAACAACAACAACAAATGATCAAAACATAGGAATAGGAACAGGTTTTTCTACCATTTAGTGAAAAAGTAGCTGGTTAGTATATTAAGAGGAATTTATTAACAGGAATAATACAAGTTAACTTGCCCAAAAGAGGTCTGCTTGGACAATTGGATGACACTTTTTCCTTCTCTTCCCCTTAGTAATACCAATTGTTGAAAGTCAGTGCTATTTAATGTGAACAGAAGATCAGAGTGCTTAAATAATTCACCAACTCATTAATTATACATGATTTCTTCCTTTAACTAAATCTCATTAATTGTTTAGGAATTTAGTTGTTTGCAAAACTAATATTATGGTTTAGGAAATGAGATCTTGAGTAGTTATGCAACTCTCCCTTCCCATTTTATATTCATCAATGTCCTTGGGCTTGTAAAGGACCTCAGTCTCCTAGGGGGCCTTAATTTAGGTCAGTAGCCTATTCTTCGAAAAAGAGAACATATCCTGAAGTACCATAAATCTAGCAGTAGTGAGAGGTTGGGAGGCAAAGGAGGATAAAAATAACTTACAGAATAGAACAAGAAGAACAATTCAAATACCCTGCCCAGATTGGCTTGTGAGTTATAAAACCTATACCCTGGGAAAACAAAAAATGGATATATCAAGGATACCACCAAAAGGGCAAAGTCTGTTTCTGCTAGAGGGATTCTTCTTAACTTCTAACTTAAATTTAATTTTACTCATTTAAATTGCAACCTAAAATACATTCTGAAATCCTTTTGACTTAACTACCTTTCCATTAAGGGTCTTATTCTTGATTCTAGCTCACATATCACGGAATGGAGTCTTTTTTAAAAATTGTTACTAATTAATTTAGCTCCCTAAGGATAATAATAAATTTAATTAATGGAGGTAAAGATTTGGGAGAAGGTGTCTCATTTTCTCTCTGAGAGCCTGTGCTTACTCTAAAGCATGTACCACCCCTACCTAATAAACTCTATAACTGTGTTTTCAAAAAAAAATTAAGAGAAATTATGGTATTTGCGTTAATACCTAAATACTATTAAAATAACAGAACATAAACACACAAGTTTACGGCAAGTTTCATTATCACTTTACAAATAAAATATAATGTATAATAAGGAAAAGTTTGCACATTGTCAGTTCCAAAGCCAGAATAATCCTTCTGTGTACCTTTTCTTACCACTAAAATTCAGTGAACTCAGTCAACATGAGAATGTCTAATCTGTGATTAAACTTTGTGAAATGTTTTTCCAGAATGACTGGCACCTTTTAGCCACATCTTGTTTTGATGTTGTAGTAAAGGAGCTGTTGAACATAAAGTGCTTTGTGAATTGTAAAGTGTGATCCTTTTTTGCTATAAGCCATGTACTAGTATTCAATTAGTTAATTACATGTAAAGACCTTGAAACAGTGACTGGTATTTCAGAACAGCCTCTGGTGTGCAAGCAATATAAAGGGGAAAGAATTAGGGGAGAGCTCTATAAGAAGGACAGTGCAGTTTCCTGAAAGATGTATTAATAACCCCTTCCATTCTGCAAAGACTGGGGGCCAGAGGAAGAGAAACCAGCACAAGGTAAATTAAAGGGAGCAAGCTATGTAAAACAAAACAAACCAAAGAGAGAGCACAATGAGGAGGGAAGAGAGCAGAGGAAGCAGCCCAGGACAGAAGAATTTAAAAGGAGACTTGACATGGAGCAGGACAAAGAAAAGTAGAAAGCAACAAAATGTGAAAAAGGAAATGTCAAACAATTTCAAAAAGATATGCAGCAAGAATGGCCACACCTGAAAATGAAGCACATTTATTGAGAGCCTAATGCTCACCAGGCAGTTAAGTTATGCCTTAAGAAGTCACCTTAAGTTAGGTGCCATGATGCAGGCCTGTAATCCTATCAAACTGAATGGCTGAGGCAGGAGGATAGCAAATTCGAGGCCAGAAGCAGTCTGTGCAATTTAGCAAAACCGTGCCTCAAAATAAAAATAAAATAAGGCTGGGGGTGTGGCTCGGTGGTGTACTCGCTTAGCATGCACACAAGGCAGTGGGCTCAATCCTCAGTACCACAGAAGAAAAGGGGATCAGGGAAAGGATACTCATGATATATTCAAAGAAGAGAATAGAATAATAATCATAATAATGTCATTTGTATCAAGATCCTAATGAACATCCAGCTAAGAAATCTATCCTATATAAGCTGGAAGTGAGTTATTACAAACTGAGTTCACCTATATTCTCAACCTGTTTGGCCAATGGTTCTTAAACATAGATGCATATTAGAATCACTTGAAGAACATTTAAAACTCTCGATGCCTCAGAAGCATGAGAAACTAATTAAAAAGAATCTCTGAGAGTAGGACTTAGTCCTTTTTATTTTAAGCTGTTCAAGTACAGCTAGGTTGGAAAACTGTTTTATCCTGCAGAGAAAAGAGAACTCAGAGGAAAACATTAAGATTTGAACAAAGCAGTCATATAAGATTCAGCACAAGCCTTTACTTCCTATGGTATCTGGATGCGTATTTGGTCCATTATTTAATAATAATCAGTTAATTAGGGAAATATAGACAATGCTAAATGTGTAACTTAAATATTTTGCTTTTAAACACTAATATACATTCAGTCAGCAATGTTTGGATGTAGAACATTTTCTTTTTTGTGTATTATCTTTTAAATTCTTTTTCTTTCTTTCTTTTGTTTGTTTGTTTGTTTACTGTGGTCCTAGGAGGTTGTACTCAGGGCTTCTACCATTGAGCTACATCCCCAGTCCCTTTTTTATTTTTTATCTTGGGACAGGGTCTCACTAAGTTGCACAGGCTGCCTCTGGCCTGGAACCTGTGATCCTCCTGCATCTCCCTCCTGAGTCGCTGGGATTACAGGCTTGTTCCATCACACCCAGCAAATTTTATTATCTTTTTAATTAGCATATAATAATTATAAGGCTAGGCTTTAGTTCAGTTGATAGACTGCTGCTCTGTGCTCTCTGAGGCCCTGGGTTTGATCCCAGGCATTGCAAATATGGGAGAAAGACATGGCAAACCACTCCTGAAGAAGCAATCCCCAAAACCATTAAAAACCATATGAATAGTGGAGAAGCACTGACATAGTGCCAGGAATGGCACAGTGCTGGAGAGTGTTTTCCTCTGTTGTACATACCATCGCTATGAGTCAGGCCTAACTCAGTAGAACCTAACAATAATACCTACAATGATAAATATTCATGGCATATATTGTAATACTTCAAAATATGGATACAACCTGTGATGATTCAACCAGAGTAATGGACATTTCTATCTCCTTATCACTCATAAAATATATAATGGGATATCGTGGACTTTACTTACACTACTGTGCTGTAAGCACTAGAACTTATTCCTCCTCTCTAATTGTGTTTTGGTAACTGTTATCCAGTCTCTCACTATCCTTCCTCCTCTACACTTCACTGCCCTCTAGTAATTACTTTTCTACTGCCTTATATTTTGAGACCAACTTTTTAATCTTCTACATATGAGGAGAGTAGGTAGTATTAGCCTTTCTGCATCTGGCTCATTTCACTTAACAAAATGTCTTCCAGTTCTGCCCATTTTGTCACAAATGCAATGGATTACATTGTATTTCATGGCTATAAAATATTCCATTGTGTACATATACCACATTTTCTTTATCTACTTGCCTACCAATGGATATATAAATTGATTCCATATCTTGGCTATTGTGACTAGCACTATAATATACATGGGAGTGTGTATATCTCTTTGATATTCATACTGATTTCATTTCCTTTAGATATATGTCCAGAAGTAGGATAGCTTAGATAATACGGTAGATCTATTTTTAGTTTTTTGAGGGAATGTCCATAAAATACTCTATAAAAGCTATACTAATTTACATTTTCACTACCAGTGTATAAGAGTTCCCTTTTCTCTATATCCTTGTTAGCATCTGTTATTTTTTGCTTTTTTGGTAATAGTCATTCCCACTAGGGTGAGATGTTATCTCATGATTTTGATTTGTAATTCCCAGACAATTAGTAATGATAAACACCTTCTTGTATATTTATTAACCATTTGCATTTCTTTTCTGAGAAATTTCTATTCAGGTAATTTGCCCACTTTTAATTAGATTATTTGATTTGGTTTTTGTTGAGCTTTTTTCAGTTCCTTATATATTCTAGATATTAATTCTTTGTCAGATGAATAGTTTACAAGCTTTTTCTCCATTCTGTGTACTTTCTCTTTACTCTGTTGATTGTGTCCTTTGCTGTGCAAAGCTTCTTAGTTTGATTATCATTTCATTTGTTTATTTTTGCTTTTCTTGCTAGTACTTTTGGGGTCTTATCCATAAAATCATTGTCTGTGCCAATAACTTAAAGTGTTTTCCCTGTGTTTTCTTCTAGAAGTTTCACTTAGGTCTTTAATCTATATTGAGTTGATTTTTTATAAGGTGAAAGATAAGAGTCTACTTTCATTCTTTTGCATATGAATATGCACTTTTCCCAGCACCATTTGTTGAGGAGGTTGTCCTTTCCAGAATGAGTGTCTATAGATGCATGAATTTATTTCTGGGATCTTTATTCTGTTCTCTTGGCCTATGTGTTCATTTTTATATGCCAGTACCCTGCTGCCTTTGTTACTACAGCTCTGTAGTATGTCTGAGATCAGGTATTATAATGCCTCTAGCTTTATTCTTTAACCTCAAGTTTGGTTTTGTTATTCAAGGCCTTTCCATTTGAATTTTGAGATTGTTTTTTCTATTGCTTAGATATGAATTTTAGGATTGTTATTTTTATGAAGAACATCATTGATATTTTGATGAGGATTGCACTGAATCTGTAAGCAGCATTTGGTAATGTGGGCATTTTAACAATTAATTCTTTGAATATATGAATATGGGAGGTCATTCATTCCACTGTTTGTGTCTTTAGTTTCTTTCATCAGTATTCTGGAATTTTAATTTCAGAAGTTATTTACTTCCTTGGTTCAATTCTTCTTAGTTTTGTTTTGGTAGCTATTTTGAGTGGGGTTATTTTCCTGTGTTCTTTCTCAGCAAGTTCCTAATTTGTATATAAAAATGCTATTGATTCATGTATTCTGATTTTTTAATCGTGCAAGTTTACTGAATTCACTCATCAATTCTAATAGTATTTTGGTGAAGTCTTCAAGTTTTTCTCTACATAAAATTATATCATCTACAAAGAGGGATTACTTTACTTTCTGTCTTCTTATTTGGATGCCTTTTATTTCTTTCACTTCCCTAACTCTTCTGGGTAAGACTTCTAGTACTATGTTTAATAAGAGTAGTGAAAGTGGACATCTTATCTTATTGTACACCTTAAAGGAAAATCTAAAACAAGTGCAAATGGACAATATATGAAAAAATGTTCAATATCCTTAGCGATCAGCAAAATGCAAATCAAAACTATACTGAGATTCCATCTTACCGCAATCAGAAATGCTAGCATCATCAAAACAAACAACAATAAATGCTGGCAAAGATGAAGGTGGGGAAGGAACATGGATAAACAGTTGGTAGGACTTTAAATTACTTTATCCTTTATGGAAATCAGTAGAGAGAACTAAAACTTTAGTGCTTTAGAACTAAAACTAAAATCAGAAAACTAAAAATGGACCTACCAGATGATACAACTATAACACTGTTAGCTAGACCCAAAGGAATCCAAGTCAACATCCATAGAGACAACTGCACTTCCATGTTCATTACAGCACTGTTCACAATAGCCAAAATACAGAATCAGCCTAGATGTCCATCAACAAATGAATGGATTTTAAAAAGCCTGGTACATATATACAATGGATTTTATTCAGCCTTAGAGAAGGATGAAATTACATCATTTGCAGGAAAATGGGTGGAGCTAGAGATCATCACATTAAGCCCAAGAAGCCAGACTCTGAAAGAAAAATACTACATGTTCTCTGTCATATGCATAATCTAAACTTGAAAGCAAACAAACAAATCTATATGTGTGAGACTTGAAAGAAGAAGCGGATTATCTGGGGCAGGGGCAAGGATTAGTGGGAAGGGAGTAAGCAGCAGATGAAAAATAGCAAATCACAGTATGAAAATACCATTATGAAACATATTGCTGACTGTGGCTCTCTCATTTATAGACTTTATTATTGTTGTTTTTAGGTGCAATTGAGTCCCGTCCAACCGATAGGGACTCTATGTACAACAGAATGAAACATTACCCAACACTGTGCCAAGAACACGATCTTTTTTTATGCTTAAGCCCATTATAGCAGCAACTATATGAATCCATTTAGTTAAAGATGTTCTTTTTCTTTGTTGATTCACCATTCTCCCAAACATGATGTCCTTCTCTAGCTGTTGGTCCCTCATGACTACATGTCCAAAATACATAAGAGGCAGTCTAGCCATCCTTGCTTCCAATGAGCACTCTAGTTGCATTTATTCTAGGATGGATCTGTTGGTTCTTTTGGCAGTCCATGGTATATTTCAATATTCATATCAAGCACTATAATTCAAAAGCATCAATTCTACTGTCTCCCTTATTCAATGTCCAGCATTCACAATCATATGGTGCAAATGAAAATACCAAGTCAGGAGTCAGGCACACCTTCATCTCTAATTTGTCATCTTTACTTTTCAACACTTTAAAGAGGGCTTTTGCAACAGGTTTTTCCATTGCAGAGCATTTTTTGGTTTCTTGACTGCTGCTTCCATGGGTGTTGATTTTAGAAGCAAATAAAGCAAAACCGTGGAAAACCTCAATCTTTTCTTCATTTGTCATGAAGTTGCTTATTGACCAACTTGTAAGGATTTTTGTTTTGTTGATGTTCAGGCATAATCCATACTGAAGATTGCGTTCTTTGATGTTCATCAGTAAATGTTTCAAATCCTCTTTACTTTCAGCAAGCAAAGTTATGTCATCTGCATAATGTAGGTTTTTAATGTGTCTTCCTCCAATCCTGGTGCCACAGTCTTCCTCATAAAGTCCAGCTTCTCAAATTATTTGCTCAGCATAGAAATTGAAGAGGTACAGTGAAAGGAGACAGCCCTGACACACACCCTTCATTACTTTAAACCAGAGATTTTCCTTGTTCTGTTTGAATAACTGCCTCCTGGTGCATGTACAGATTCCTCATAAGAACAATTAAGTGCTTTGGTATTCCCATTCTTTGCATTGTTATCCATAATTTATTGTGATCCACACAGTCAAATGACTTTGAATAGTTAATAAAATATAGATGGACAACTTTCTAGTATTTTATGCTTTCATCTAATATTTATCCAACATCAGCAATGATGCTGCTGGTTCCACACCCTCTTCTAATTCTGGCTAGACTTTCTGGCAGTTCCCTATATATACTGCTGCAGTTGCTTTTGAATGATCTTTAGCAAAATTTCACTTGCTTATGAAATTAATATTGTTAAACAATTTCCACATTTGTGTGAATCTCATTTCTTGGGAATAGGCACAAATATGGATCTCTTCCAGCCAGTTGGCCAGGTAGCTGGTTTCCAAATCTCTTGGCATACACAAGTGAGCACCTCCAGTGTTGCATCTGTTTACTGAAACATCTCTGTTGGTATTTCACCAATTCCTAGAGCCTTGTGTTTTGCAAATTCGTTCAAGGCAGTTTCCATTTGATACTTCAGTACCATTAGTTCCTGACCATATACAACATCTTGAAATGGTTGGCCATCTGCCATTTTTTTTTTTTTTTGTATAATGTCTCTGTGTATTCTTTCCATCTTCTTTAAGCTTCAGAAAAACAGGGCATGTCTTACTTTTTGGTTTTCTGTCTCCAGTTCTTTGCACATGTCATTATAATATTTGATTTTGTCTTCTTGAGCTGCCCTTTGAAATCTTCTGTTTAGCTCTTTCACTTTGTCTTATGTTCCTTTTACTTTAGCTGCTTGATGTTCAATGGCAAGTTTCAGGGGCTCTTTTGACATGTGACTTGGTATTTTCTTTTTTTACCTTTCTTTTTAGTAACCTTTAGATTTTCTCATGAATGACATATTTGATGTCATTCCACAATTCATCTGGTCTTCAATCATTAGTGTCTAATGCATCAAATCTATTCTTCAGATGATCCTTCAATTCAGGTGGGATATATTCAAGTTTATACTTTGACTCTTAAACATTTGCTCTAATTTTCTTCAATTTCCATTTGAACCTGAATATGAGCATTTGTTGACCTGATCTGCAATTAGCACCTAGTCTTGTTTTGACTTTTGATATTGGCTTTTCCATCATCTCTTTCCACTAATGTAGTCAATTTAATTCATGTCTGTTTCATCTGGTGAATTCCATGTGTATAGTTTTTGTTTATATTGGTGAAAAATATATTTGCAACGAAAAGATCATTGGTCTGATGAAATTCTATCATATAATCTCCAGCATTGTTTCTGTCACAGAGACCATGTTTTCCAACTACTGAGCTGCCTTATTTGTTCCCAACTTTTGCATTCCATACACCAGTAATTTATCAGGGCATCTTAATTACATGTTTGATCAATTTCAGAGAGCAGAAACTGGTAAAAATCTTCCCTTCTCTATCTCCATTTCTTCATGTGTGTAGCTTTTCTTTTTTCAGTACTTGGGGGTTGAACCCAGTGCCTTGCACATACTTTGCAAGTGCTCTACCACCAAGCTGTGCCCCCAGCTCATTTTTTATTCTTTATCATGAGACAAGGTCTCACTAAGTTACACAAGCTGCCTCTAGCTTCTGCTATCCTCCTGTCTCCACCTCTGAAGTTACAGGGATTACAGGCGTGAGCCACCATGCCTGGCTGTGTCTGGCATTTTTTCTGAGGGGATACTGAATTTTGTCAAATGCTTTTTCTGCATCTACATAGGTTATATTATTTTTTTCCTTCATTCAGTTGACATGATGTATTGTTTGTTTCTGTGTTGAAGCATTCTTGCATCCCTGCGATAAATCCCATTTGATTGCAGTGAATGATCATTTCAATATATTATTAGAGACAATTTGCTAACATTTTGTTGAGAATGTTTGCATCTATATTCATCAGGTATACTGGTCTATAGTTTTCCATTTTTGTTGTTGTATCTTTGTCTGGTTTTGGTATCAGGATAATGGTGGCCTCACAGAATGAATTTGGAAGGGTTCCCTAACTTTTAAAACTCTAGAATAGTTTGAAAAGAAATGGCGTTAATTCTTCTTTAAAGATTTGGTAGAATTCACCAGTTAAGCCATCTGGTATGGGGATTTTCTTTTTGGGATACTTTTTATTACCAATTCAGTCTTGTTACATGTATTGGTATGTTCAAATTTTCTATGTCCTCATGGTTCAATATTGGATGGGTATATATAGAACATGTCTCTTTAGAGTGGAGTCATTAACTGTGCTTCCTTGTAATCTTGAATGTCTAAATAAACTTGAAAAGTGTTACCCAAAATTTCCAGTGTAAGTTTTTGTCTTGTTTTGATTTTTTTAAGTGGAGTAAGGTACTTGTCCAGGAATGTGAAGAAAGATCTTCTAAGCTTACTTTCTCCTGCAATATTTTATAGTTTTCTTACTTAATTTTAAGAGCACTTTTTAAAGTTATTTGCATTTATCAACTTTTTCCAAATCATTCAACTTAATTTTTATAAAACAAAATGTTTTCTTTTCATATTCATATCTCATTGGTTTACATATTATATATTCACTTACAAGAGCTCAAGAGTATTACAATTATAAACACCACTGACATAAACAGGATTTGAAACACACCCCTACCACTTGGTTAGTATGCAAATAATGACATGAGAGCATAATGTACAGGCTTAGCCTCAAGCTCAGATGATACATTTTTTTTTTTACTGAAGCTGATAGAAATTGTAGATAAGTATTTCTCAAATCACCTAGAGATCTTTTGCAAATACAGTTACTGATGTAGCATATCTGAAGTGGGCTCTGAGAGTCTGCATGCTTAACTAGCTCCAGGTGATACTAATGCCTTTCAGTGATTACACTTTGAGTAGCAATGATTACACCACAAGTACACATTATAGATCAGTGATTATCAAACTTTAACGTAAAATTGCTCATCCAGAGACTGTGGAAATATTAATATATGTAACCCAGATCAATCAGAATCTGTAGAGAAAGGTCCCAGGTACCAGTACCTTTTTTTTTTTTTTTTTTTTTTGAGGCAGAATCTCATTATGGCCTTGAACTAGCAATCTTTTTTTTTTATTGGAAATTTTTAATGTATATCTTAATGTGATTCATTTTGACATGCTTTTCATTGTGACATTTCCATATATGCATTTTGATAAACATTATTCATATAGGTTACCACTTACCCTCCCCTATGCTTCCCCCCCCCACCCTTCCCATCTAAGTTTCCCATCTAAGTCTTCTCTATCTTTTACTTAGTAGTATTTTTCTATATGTCCTTGGGTTCCAGTTCTGTTTAAGACAGAAACTTTTCCTGTAGTGTACCAGTATCTCTTAAGAGCATCTAGGTTATCTTAATATATCATCAGCTTTAAAGATCAATAATGCAGACTAATACAGCTAATTGATTCAGGGAACTTTCACCACAAATCTCAATATTGGATAATCCCAGTAATTCACCTGATATTATTATAACTTGAACAAAATTATTCCATATGTTTCTTAATTTCAAAATCATTTATTTATTTATAAGTCCAAAAAAGCAATAAGACAAATGGAAGTGCAAGGAAATGGAGAGGAAATGAGAGAGGGAGAAGGAAAAAGGAAAATAGAGGAAGACAGAAAAGAAGAAGAGGGTAGGGGGATAGCAAGATAGGAGAGAGAGGCAGAGAAATTCATATATCAATTTTAAAAATAGGCATGGAGACTCATTAATTACACCTGTACTTGTACTTTGTACAAAATATTTGTTGAACGACATCACTTTTTCTTTTTTATCAAATGTTTCTTCCCTTTAAGACTAAGTAAAAATTTTGACAGCTCTGCTAAATGGATCATTGAGTATAAAATGTTAACACATTTTGTTAACTGTAGAAATTAAGAATTAAATCACTGCCCAAAATTATACTTCTCATAATAATATATACAAATGTAATTGCATTGCCCCCAAAGCCTCTGGAATTAAATAAGAAGCAAAAGGGCCTCCCATAATCTTTCATTCCTTCAATAATATTATGATATATATATATATATACACTGGGGAATTTCTCCTCAGTTGCATTTATACAGAAAAAAATATTGGAAATGTTTTGTTCATACTCTCACTCCATAAATACATCTTTTGTTGTTAGATGCCATCTACTCTGGTCTAACCCACAGTGACCCTGTGTACAGCAGAAGGAACCACTCCCCAATACTGTGCCATGCCTGCTGGCACAATGTCAGTGCCGGCTTCTCTGGTTTTTCTCTGGAAAGCTTCTCTGCTTTTAATAGGATTTTTGATGGCTGATTGTTTTCAGAATTGTTTCAGGAGTAGGCTGCCAAGTCCTTCTTCCGATTTTGCAGTGCTGTGGATCTAATCTAGGGCCTCAGAGCACACAGAGCAAGCACTTTAGGGGATGTTGTATGCCAGGCTCTCTGGTCAGCCCAATCAGAGAAACAAAATAAATCCCCCCAAAAGTGACCCTAATGAAACACGGGTATATGAATTACCTGAAATGTAATTCAAAAGGACCATCATGTTGTTGTTGTTAGGTGCCATCGAGTCGGTATCCTACTCATAGCGACCCTCATAGGGTTTTCAATGGCTGAGTGCTTTGGGATTGCCTTGGGAGTGGATTGCCAGGCCCTTCTCCCATTTTTGCAGTGCTGGGAATTGAACTCGGTGCCTCAGAGACTGCAGCGCAGTGCTCTACCCACTGAGCTAAATCCCAGCCCAATGATGACCTCAGAAAAATAATGTATGAACAAAATGAGAATGTGACAAAGGTATAGAAAAGTTTTTAAATAGCAGCTATTTGGAGGTGAAGAATACAAAAACTAAATTTAAAATGTCATCAGAGAGCTTCAATTGCAGACCTGAAACTTGATCAAGCAGAAAAAAAAAACTCAGCAAACTTGAAAAATGACTTATCAGAAATTATCCAATCAGAGGGAGAAAAATGATAAAAGATTAGAAAAGGATGAAGAAAGCCTAAAGGACTTAAGGGAAAACATTCAGTGAATTAATTTACACAATATGATGTCTAAGAGGAAGATGGAGAGAATGGGGAATGAGATTTGAGGAAAAAAAAAAAAAGATAGTTGAAAATTTCCCAAATCTAAAGAAAGAAATGGACATCCAAATTCAAGAAGATAAATAACTCTAACTGCATTAAACAAACAAACAAAAAACACCAGTCTGAGACATAATCAAATTGTCAAAAATCAAAGAAAGAATTTTAAAACAAGCAAAGGAAGAGCAACTGCTGATAGTTCCTGGCTTACAATAGCTCAGTGTCATAACTAAGACAATTTTTGGATTTTACCGTGGTGCAAAAGTGATAATGCATCTAGTAGAAACCATACTTTTAACTTCAAATTTTGATATTGTCCCAGGTTAATGACACGCAGTACTACTGTCTCAAAATGCTAGGCAGTGGAGTGAGCCACAGCTCTCAGTCAGCCAGATAATCACAAACAATACTTAGTATAGTGTTACTAAGCTATAATGTTTTGTAGGTTAGATGTATTAAATGTATGTTGCCTTATGATATTTAAATGTATGATAGGTTTATTGGGACATAACCCTATCATAGCCTATAGTCATACCACCCTGTCATTTAATCTCATCAGATCTCAGAAGCTAAACAAAATTGGGCCTGGTTAGTTCTTGGATGGGAGACCACCTGGGACTCAATAAGTTGGACTGGAAAAACACTGCAAATCAAATGGACCTAATAGACATATACACAACATTGCATGGAACAGTAGCAAAGTATACATTCCTCACAAGCACACACAGAACACTGTCCAGGATAGATCAAGTTAGATCACAAAACAAGTCTTAAAAATTTTTAAAAGACTGAAATCACACCAATGTCTTTTCCAAATATAGTTAGAAATCAGTAGCAGTAAGAAAAGTGAAAAATTCTTAGATATATAGAAATTAAATAACATACTCTTGAATAAGCTGAGTAAAAGAAGAAATCAAAGAGGAAATGAGAAAATATCTTGAGGGCTGGGAGTGTAGCTCAGTGTTAGAGCACTTGCCTAGTATGAACAAAGCCCTGAGTACAATTTCTGACACTTCAAAAACAAATAAATATTTTGAGAATAATAAAAATTTTTAAAACCCCACAACATAACATAAACACTACTCATGGAAAATTTACTGCAGCAAATGACACACAAAGAAAGAAAATCTCAAAAAAAAAAATACCTTTACATCTCAAGGAACTAAGAAAAAAGTCTAATTACAAAGTTAGCAGAAGCAAGGAAATTGATTTTTTTAAAAAATCAATAAAATTGACAAATCCTTGGCTACACAAAAAAAGATAGAACTCATATAAAATCAGAAACGAGGAGCCATTACAACTGGTGTCACAGAAATTAAAACTGACAATAAGAGACTACTATGACCAATTACATGCAGACAAATTAGATAAACTAAAAAGAAATGGACAAATTCTAGAAACCTACAATCTGCCAAGATGGAACCATGAAAAACTAGAAAATATGAACAGCTCTATAATTGATAAGCCTGCAGCTGTACAACTGTGGTGTCCAATCCCTCAGATCTCAGAGGATAAGCAGGGTTGGGCCTGGTTATTATTTGGATGAGAGACCGCCTGGGAACACCAGTTGCTATAGGAATGGGAGAAGGAACTGGAAACCCACTGTCCCAAAACAATCAGCCATTGGAAACCCTATGAATAGCAGAGAAGCACAAACAATACTGTTTTGCCTGCTGTATGTAGAGTTGCTATGAGTTGGACACTGCATCAACAGTGTCCTTAACAACAACACTGCACTTAACAACAACAACAACAATGACAACAACAACAACAACAACAACAACAAAATGTACAATGCAATTCATAAGGAGATTTATTCATTCATCAAAAACCAACACAGAAAAGTGCAGGGCACAATGGCATCACTGGAGAATTTTACCAATTAAAGAGTAATTAATGCCAGTACTTCTCAAACACTCCCAAAGAAACAGAAGAGAATGAAACCTTCCTAATTCATTTTATGAAGTCACTATTGCCCTAATACCATAGCCAAACAAAGACACCACAGGAAAAAATGCTACACATCAATGCATTCGTGATAAATATATATGTAAAATTTCCAACAAAACACTAGTAACATCAACTCCATACACATTAGAAGGATTATTTGCCATGAAAACATAATATTTACCCCTAGGATTCAAGAATAATTTAATCCATGTGATACATCACCTTTTTAATATTTCAACATAGGGGGTAAAAGCATTTAGCAAAATTTAACATTCTTTCATGATAAAAAAAATCCCAAGAAACTAGGAATAGAAAATTCAACATAATAAAAACCACATATGAAAAGCCCAGAGCTAACATCATATTCAATATTGAAAAACTGAAAGTTTTCTTCTAAGATAAGGAACAAGGCAAAATTATCCACCCTCATCACTTCTCTTCAACTCAGTGCTGGCATTCCTTGTTAGAGAAATTAGGTAAGTAAAAGAAAGAAAAGGCAGCAAATCAGAAAAGAGAAAGTAAATTACCTTTGTTGGCAAGTGACATTGTCTTACAAGTAGAAATCCTAGATTCCACAAAAGAACTGTCAGACCCCATAGACAAATATAGCAAACTTGCAGGACACAAAGTGAATATACAAAAATCAGGTGTGTTTCTACACTAACAAGAAATATTCCAAAAACAAAATGAAGAAACATTACTGTTTACAATAATATCAGAAAGAATAAAATATCTAGGAATAAACTCAAACAAGGCAAAAAAGACACTGAAAATCATAAAACATTGCTAAAAGAAATTAAAGGAAGCTAGACACTTTGGTAGACATCTGCAATCTCAGAGACTCTGGAGGCCAGAGCAAGAGGATTGCAAGCTCAAAGTCAGAGGAGCCTGTGCAAATTAGTGAGACTCTGTTCTCAAAACAAAAAGTAAAAACAGTCTGGAAGTACAGCTCACTGGTAGAACACTTGGCTAGTATGAGTGAGGCCCTGGGTTCAATCCCCCAATACACAAAAGAAAAAGGAAAAGAAAAAAAAAAAAAGAAAAGAAAAAGAAAGAGAAGAAAAAAAGAAGAAATTAAAGGAGATACAAATAAGTGGAAATTCATCCTCTGTTCATGTAACATAATCCCTGTCAAAATCCCAAGTCATTTTTATTTCTGTACCTGGGGGTTGAACCCAGAGCCTCCCACATACTCTGCAAGTGCTTTAACACTGAGATGCACCCCTAGCTCATTTTTTATTTTTTATCTTGAGTCACTAACTTACACAAGCTGCCTGTGGCCTCAAAACTGCAATCCTCCTACCTCTAAACACCAAACTACTTGGATAACAGGCATGCACCACCACATCCAGCCAAAGTGATTTTTCAAAAATAGAAAAATAATCGTAAAATTCATAGGAAATCATAAAAGAGGGGAGACCTCATACTTCATGACTTCAAAACATGTTAAAAAGCCACAGCATATAAAAGATATTGTCATAAAAGATATAACCAATGGAACAGAATAGATACCACCAAAATAAACTCATATATATATGGTTAAATCTCCAATGTTAGTATCAAGAATACATAATGAGGAAAGCATAGACTTTTAAACAAATTGTATTGGAAAAATTGGGTATCAACATGCCAAATAATGGAATTTTACCTTTATATTACACAATACACAAAAAACAACTCAAAATGGATTAAAGCCTTAAAGGTAGGATCAGAAATGATCGAACTACTAGATGAAGTCATGGAGGAAAAGCTTTATAATACGTGTCTTGGCAATATCTTTTGAATATGACACCTAAACACAGATGGTAAAAGTAAAAATAAACAAATGGAACAATACCAAACTAAAAAGCTTTTTACCAATATCACCAATTATCAGGAAAAAGCAAACCCAAACCCCCAAGGCAATATCACCACCTACCAGTTAGGATAAAAGATATATAATATATATAAATATATATATATATGAAATATATATATATATATATATATATATATATATATATATATATATCCCACATGTCTGTTAGTTTGCCACACTGTGGGGGCTTGTGTGTTCCGATGAGGCTGAGAGCTCTGCCACTGTAACCTCAGACATGCGCAAGGTTACCCATGGTGGACAGGTTTTCAGCTGAGCTTCCAGACTAAGACAGACTAGAGAGTAGGACCTGGTGAATCACTCCCAAAACAACTAGCCATTGAAAACTCTATGAATAGCAAAGAAACA
>VMDO01034197.1:0-17242 GCA_007922755.1 Pedetes capensis | reverse complement strand
CTTCCTTGAATTACTACCCTAAACTAACACTACATCAGCTTTTCATTGTTTTCCTATTCACAGCCACATTATGACTTTCACTGGCCTTCAAGTATTTTGCTATTTATTCTCCTTTGTTTATTTAAGAAAATAAGAATTTTCTTATAAGTGTTGATATGAAAACAAATATGACCAAAGTTGGATTTCTTACTCTCTACTAATTATTCATCTTCGCTTTATAATATTAGTGTAATACCATTCAGATTTCTCTCTGTTTTTAAAGTACACCAAAGGTAAAGTATTTTATATGGTCCTCAAAGCATTTTGGGCCTCAGGCACTGTATCTGCTGGGTGAAATAAACCAGCTTTGTCATCATTATTATACAAAACAAAGTATTATCTTTTCAATATGCTTGAAAAAATTTCACAGTTGTTTAATTATTCACATTTCAAATCCCAGATAAAATTTCTTATCATTTATTACATTATCTTTAATTTTCCCCAATTTATATAGCAGTAAAGTTATGAAATTGAGCATAAATATTTTAGGAAAACTTTCATACACAAAATAATTCTTTATCAGGTAAAATACCTTAATGTTTGATTTCTAAATAATGAATGGGAGGTTTAGTGTGAGGATATTTGTTAATAAAACTGGCCAGTCTTCTTGCAGTTATTGATTTAATCTTTATTTTATACTAATAAGAGCTTTTGCTTCATGGCTATATTTCTGAAATATTGTTTTCTATCTTCCATATTCATAGGCCTATTACAATTGTTCTTGCATTGATGAGGGATTGACAACCTCAGATGAAGAAGGTCATTTTATTGATGCCTTGCCTGGGAAATGTAGTACAAAGTGTCATAAATTACCTTTGTTTTTTGCTTTTGTTTTTTCTTCAATTATTTTTTCTAGTGCTTGTAATGTACCACTCACCCTGACCATCTTCCGGTATGTATACATTATTCACAATTATAATTCATTTAATATATAAAAATAGTAAGTTTAGAAATTTTTAGATTAATACAGTAAATTATTTTCTCTGTGTTCCCTGGTACCAAATATAGAGCAGAAAATTTTTGCATTGTTAAAATTCATGCATATGTTAGTTGTTGTGTGGTACCACTGAGTTGAGTCCAACTCTAGTGACCTTATGTGCAACAAATGAAATACTCTCTGACACTGTGCCATGCCTGTCACTATTATCAGTCCTTCTCTGCTATTCATAGGGTTTTCAATGGCTGTATGTTTATTGGGAGTGGGCTGTGCATCCTTCTCCCAAGACTACAGCAACTGGTGTTCCCAGATGGTCTCCCATCCAAGTACTAATCAGGTCCGACCCTGCTTAGCTTCTGAGACTGATGGGATCAGATACCAGAGTGGTATGGCAACAGACAGAAACAGCACAAAATTGTTCTTAAATATATGTGATTTTTAAGTTTTTATGCATCAGTTACAAAATAAATGTAATTAAAAAAACTAAATATATTTACTTCATTTAACACACATGGACAATTCATAAGAGGAAAATTCTTAATTATAAAAGGTATGAACATAAAGTTGATTTATTGGTTATAGGTATTTATGTACTCTGTAATTCTATATCAGCCAATTAGACTGTGAGAACACATTGTTACCAACAAAGGAATGTAATACATTTTAAAATCTCAGTGCTTAAGCTTATTATTCTAAATGAAACGAACATTTGTTATTTACATGTTCTTCCTGAATAGATATAATCCATTAAATATTCATTTTTATCCTAGTAACCAAGTAAGTGGTCATTATTTTATAGAGGGTGACAAGAAACTTTACATCATAAATAACCTATAGAGGCTGACCAACAGTGAGGAACTTCATAGTTTATTATCAGGCATGGTTTGGAAACAATATTAAATATGCTTTATGTAAAGTTGATATGAAATAGCCAAACAAATGTTCCAATCAGGGATATAAGACAAATGATCATGATTGTCTAGAAGCTTAATTTTCAATCTTCTCACTTCTCTTGGTAACCATGTAGAACAATAGGGAAAATCACACACACACCGCACACACACATTTCAATACAACCATGAGATAAACAAAAAAGACAAAGTTGAAATTGCATGTAAGTGTTGCAAAAATTAAAGCAAACCCAAAATTAGTAGGCTGAAAGAAGTAGCAGATACCAAGGCTGAAATCAATAAATTGGAGACTAAAAGAATAATACACAGGATCAACAAGAAAGAGTTGCTTATTTTAAAACAAGACTGACCAACCATGAGATGAACTAACAAAAACACAGAGAGAAATGAACCAAATTAATAAAATTAGAGAGTAAAAGGGGGGATATTACAACAGATACTAAATAAAATCTATAGCAATATTAGAGAATATTGTGAAAACTTATATTCCAGTAAGTTGGAATATCTGGATGAAATAGACAATTTCCTGGACATATTACCTACTAAATTTGAACCAAGAAGATATTAAAAACAACTTAAATAGGTTAATGACAAGCAATCAGATTAAAATAATAATAAAAACTCTCCCAACAAGGAAAACCCCATGACCAGATGAATTCACTGCTGAATTCTAGAAAATATTTAAAGAACTGACATCAGAGCATTTCAAAATATTACAAAGACTATAAAAAGAAAGAATACTTCTAAACTCATTATATGAAGCCAATATTAACATAATACAAAAACCAAATAAAGACACACACACAAAATAAAGTTATAGACCAATTACCTTGATGAACATAGACACAAACATCTTTAATAAAATACTTTCAAACTGAATTCAATATCTCTTAAAAATCATAGATCACTATGAAGTTAGTAATATTTCTGGGATACAAGGATGAGTCAACATGCATAAATCAATAAACAATACAGACATAAACATTGTCAAGGACAAAAATCACATGATCATCTCAATAAACAGAAAAAACTTTTGACAAAATTCAACATCTCTTCGTGAGTATAGTCTTGAAGAAAATAGAGATAGAAGGATCATGGCTCAAAATGATAAAGGCAAACCAATAGGCAATATTATACTGATATGGGAAAATGGTGAGCATTTTCTTTAAAGACGAGAATTAGACAAAAATATCCATACTTATCACTTGTATTCACTGTAGCATATGAATGTTTAGCCAGAATAACAAGGCAAGAGAAAGAAAGAAAAGGGATACAAATAGAAGAGCCATCATTTGAGATCCTAAGTGGCCGGGAATGGTGTTACACATATATAACACAGATTCTCAGAAGGCTGAGGCAAAAGGGTTAGTTCAAAGCCAGTCTGGACTCTATGACAAGACCCAATCTCAAAGCAAATAAACAAAGACCCAAAACATCCCATCAAAATACTCTTAGATCTGATCATTTCTTTCTGCAAAGTAGTAGGATATAAAATTGACATATAAGAATTAGTAGCTTTTCTATATACCAATAAGAAGGTCACTGAGAAAGATATTAGATAATACCAATCACAATACCCTCAAGAACACAGAAAAAAACTAATGAATGAGGTAAAAGATTTCTCCAATTAATGAAACACATTAAAGAAGGAAATTGGAGATGACACTAGAAGATGGAAAGACTTCCCATGTTCATGGATCAGCAAAATTGATATTGTGAAAGTGCCCATATTACCAAAGGCACTCTACAGATTCATGTAATTCCTATCAAAATTCCAATGATATTCTTCACATAACTGAAAACAACCATAAAATCCACATAAAAATGTAAAAATCCTGAATAGTCAAGACAACCTTGAGCAAAAAGAATAATGCTAGAGGGGGATCACTACCTGACTTCAAATTATACTACAAAAATAGCATGGTAGAAAGGAAAACATACACATAGGCCAGTGGAATAAAATCAAGGACTCATAAATAAAACTGACATAGGTATAGCCATCTGATTCTTGGCAAAGTTGCCAAAAGCATCTGTTGGAGAAAAGATAGCCTCTTATAACAAGTGTTGCTGGAAAAACTGAACGTCCACATTAGAATATTGAAAACTAGTTGCTGGATGAGGTGGTACATGCCTTTAATCCCAGCAACTCAGGAAGTGGAGGCAGGAGGATAGCAAATTCAAGGCCAGAAAGAGCCTGCATAATTTAGCCAGACCTAGTCCCAAAATATAAAATAAAAAATGGACAGGAAGTGTGGCTCAGGGGTTGAGCACTTGCAAAAAGCATGCATGAGACCATGGGTTCAAATCCCCAGCATTGGAAAAAAAGAAAAAGAAAATTGAAAACCAGATGCCATTTCTCTCAACTTGTACAAAAGTTAATTCAAAATGGATTAAAGACTTTAATGTAAAACCTGAAACTTTGAAACTGCTAGAAGAAAACTGAAAAAACACTTCAAGATATAAAAGTAGGCCACAACTTTTGAATAGGACAGTAATGGCCCAGGAAATAAAAGCAGTAATTAAAAATTGGGATTGAATGAAACTTAAAAGCTGCTCAACAAAGGAAGTGATTAACAGAGTGAACAGACAGCCTACATAATGAGAAAAAATCTTTGTCAGCTCTTCAGTATTGGATTAATATCCAGAATATATGAAGAACTAAACACTAAGAGAACAATTTAGTAAATAAATGGGCAAATGAAGTGAATAGACAGTTCTCAAAAAAAGAGTTACAATGGTCAACAAACACATAAAAATGTGAGTAATGGTGACATATTCTTGTAGTCCTAATAACTTGGGAGGTGGAGGGAGTAGGATGGCAAGTTCAAGGCCCAAGACAACATGCAACTTAGTGAGACCTTGTTTCAATATAAAAATTAAAAAAGGGGGCTAGGAGTACAGCTTAGTTGGAGAACACTTGCCTGGCATGTGTGATGCCCTAGTCTCAACCTCCAAAAAACAAACAAACAAACAGGCAAAAAGTCAGTCAAGTATATTTATCTATCAGGGAAATGTAAATTCAGACAAGACTGAAATTCTGTGTGGCCCCAGTTATAATGGCTACCATCAAGAAAATGAAAAATAAGTTCTCGTGTGGAGGCGATGGAATAAGAAACACTTATATGCTCTCCATGAGAATGTAAATCAGTGTAGCCACAATGGAAATCAGTGCCGAGTTACCTCAAATAACTAAAACTAGAAAAGCCATCTGATCATGCTAAACCACTCCTTTGTACATATCTGAAAGAATCAAAGAAAGAGTAAAATATAGATCCTTGCATACTCATGTTTAAAGCAGTACTGTTCACAACAGTCCAGTTATGAAATTAGCCCAAGTAACTATCAATGGATGGATGGAGGATACATATATATATATGTATATATATACATATATATGTATGTATATATATGTGTATATATACATACATATATATATGTATATATACATATATATGTATGTATATATACATGTATATGTATGTATATATATGTATATGTATATGTATATATGTATGTATGCTTTAGTCAGTCATAAAGAAGAATGAAATTATGTCATTTTCAGAAAAATGGAACTGAAGATCATCACATTAAACAAAATAGGTTGGACTCAGAAAGACAACTATTGGATATTCTCTCTCATAAGGAATCTGTAAAAATAAAGACATAGAAGTAGAAGAGGGCCAATACAGAAGAGGCAGGGAATGTGACAAGGGTGGAGATATGGGAGTGGAATGGTTGGTGATTATGATATATAATGAAGGTACATGTCAAGGATTCAATATAAAAAGGTCATGTGTCTAAACATTTAGTCCCCAGCTTGTAGTACTGTCCTGTGAAATTATGGGACCTTAGGATGCAGATTATAGCTTTATGGAAGTAGGCCAAGGGTGTAGGCCATTGGAAGTTTTTACTCTGGACCTCCATTTTGTTTCTGTCTTTCTTCTCTCCATTCACTAAGGTGTGAGGTTTTCTTCCACAGACCCTCCTACTTGCTGCTGCCTTGCTTGCCCAGCTGTCATTGATCCTCTAACCATGATCTACCAATAAATCTGTTCTCTTAAGAGTTTGTTTTGTTTGGTTTCTATGCCAAAATGATGCACCAGTTGACTAGTACCATATATAATATATAATATGAAAAGGCCACATTGAAATCAATTATTTTATACAATTAATATATGTTAATAAAAAAGAAAAAAGTTTAAAAAATGTTGTTTCACAAAACACACAAAATATAGAAGAGTGAATATAATGTTACTTTTTTATGAAGAAAGAGGCACTACAGAAGTATGTAGTTTTAGTTAGTTACATTTGCATAAAGATACATTGGAGGTCTAATAAGAAAGTAATTAACATGGTAATATTTAAGAGATGGTGTGGAACTGAAGGTAGATGAGAACAGGGATTTAAGCATGCAAGTTTCCCCATTAAGTACTCTTATATTGCTTCTCTTTTAACATGTAATTTGATATTTTCCTTTTTTCTCATCTTTATAATAACCTTTTTATTTTCTCATGGTCAATGTCTTTGATGTCATGTCACAACTTGTCTGGTCTTCTATCATTAGTGTCTAATGCATTAAACCTGTTGTTGAGGCAGTCTCTGAACTCAGGTGGGATATACTTAAGGTCATACCTTGGCTCTCTGTACACTAATTTTCTTATCAAAAAAAACTCTGAAACTTGCCCTTGAACATCAAGCAGCTAAAGTAAAAGGAAGACATGATGAAGTCAAGGAAATAAACAGATGATTTCAAAGGGCAACTTGAGAAGACAAAGTCAAAAATTACAATGACATGTGCAAAGAGCTGGAGATAGAAAACCAAAAGGGAAGAACATGCTCTTTTTCTCAACCTCAAAGAATTGAGGAGTTGGGATTTAGCTCAGTTGGTAGAAGACTGCACTGCAGTCTCTAAGGTCGGGAGTTCAATTCCCAGCACTGCAAAAATGGGAGAAGGACCTGGCAACCCACTCCCAAGACAATCCTGAAACAGCCATTGAAAACCCTATGAGGGCGCTATGAGTCGGATACCGACTTGATGGTACCCAACAACAACAACAACAACAACAACAACAACAACAAGGAATTGAAGAAAAAAATTCTAGCCTTGCAAAAGAGAAGAACATGCTTTTTTTCTCAACCTCAAAGAATTGAAGAAAAAATTCTAGCCTTGAGTGCAATAGTGAAGGATTCTACAAGGAAAATAATAAACCATGCAGGAAATATAAATAGCTGAAAGGAATAGAGAGTATTTACACCAAAAAGAATTAGTGGATGACTCACCATTTCAAGAGGTTGCATATGATCAGGAGTCAATGGTACTGAAGGACAAAGTTGAATCCACCTTGAAGGAATTGGCAAAACACAAGGCTTCAGAAATTGATGGAAGACTAGTATAGATGCTTCAACAAATAGATGCAGCACTAGAGGTGCTCACTCGTTTATGCCAAAAGACTAGGAAAATAGTTACCTGGCCAACTGACTGGAGGATATCCATATTTGTGCCTATTCCCAAGAAAAGAGATCCAATCAAATGTGGAAATTATTGAATGATATCATTAATATCTGCAAGCAAAATTTTGCTAACAGTCATTCAAAACTGGCTGCAGTAGGATATAGACAGGGAACTGCTGGAAAATCAATCCTGATTCAGAAGATGATGTAGAAACAGGGACATCATTGTTAATGTCAGATGGATGTTAACCAAAAGCAGAAAATATTAGAGAGGTATCTATGTTTTATTGACTACCCAATGGCATTTGACAGTGTGGATCTTAACAAATAATGGATAATACTTCAAAGAATGGGAATACCAGAACACTTAATTGTACTCATGAGGAATCTGTACATGGACCCAGATGCAGACATTCAAACAGAACAAGGAAATAATGCCTAGCTTAAAAGAGACAAAGATATACTCAGAACTGTGTTGTTCACCGTACTTCTTCATGCTGAGCAAATAATCTGACAAGCTGGACTTTATGAAGAAGAACATGGCACAACAATTGGTGGAAGAGTCATTAACAACCTGCATTATGCAGGTGACACAACTTTGCTTGCTGAAAATGAGGAAGATTTGAAACATTTACTAATGAAGATCAAGAAACACAGCCTTCAATATGGATTGTACCTCAGTATCAACAACAACAACAAAATCTTTACAACTGGGTTAGTAAGCAACTTCAGGATAAATGGAAAAAAGATTGAGGTTATCCAAGATTTTGCTTTACTTGATTCTACAATCAACCTCCATGGAAGCAGCTGTCAGGAAATCAAAAGACACATTGCATTGAGAAAAGCTGTTGCAATAGACCTATTTAAAGTGTTCAAAAGTAATGATGTTACATTGAAGATGAAGGTCTACCTAACTCATACCATGGTATTTTCAATTGCATCATATGATTGTGAAAGCTGGATGTTGAATAAGAGATACAGGAAAATAATTGATGTTTTTGAATTATGGTGCTGGAGACAAATATTGAATATATCATGGACTGTCAAACCAACAGAACTGTCCCAGAAGATGTGCATCCACACTGCTCCTTGGAAGAAAGAAGGGCTAGACTGTGTTTTGGACATGTTGTTAGGAGGGACCAAACCCTGGAGGATATCATGTTTGAGATGTGGTGAGTCAATCAAAAGAAGGAAGACCCTCAGCTAGATAAATTGATACAGTGCCTGCAACAATGGACTTAAACATAAAAACATTGTGTGCTGGCACAACATAAATATATAATTTATATATGTTACTATTGGGAGAAGGACCCAGCAAGCCACTCCCAAAAATCAACTCACCATTGAAAACCCTATGAACAGCAGAGAAACACTGACAATAGTGTTTCGCCTATTGTATGTAGGACCACTATAAGTTGGATACTGACTCGAAGGCACCTAACAACAACGTATGTTATTATTACCCAGTTGATATGGGTACAATTATCACACTTTTTACAAAATATCACAAAATACTTTGTGGAAGCTACATTTTTATAAATGTGTCGTTTTGGTTGGAGATATTTATCATGCAACAAACTTTATTTTTCAAGATTTAGTATTAGGAAATAAACAGAATGTTTGTGTAAAATGTCCATTTAAATTGTAAAGTTCAGATTTTTTAGTTGTATTTTTAGTTTATTTTCCAAACTATTAGTATATACTGCTATGCATTATTTTTCTTTTTAAAACAAATACTTGATTTTATCAATAGCAATAGGAGATACAAAGAACTCATTTTCTAATTTGAGAAAGTTATTTTATATCTAATTTAGTTTTTGGATAGTAAATGCAATAGTCAAAGGTCAATAGGAAAGAGGAGGCACCCTCAAATTAGAATAATTCAAGTAAAACTGAATAATGTTGCCCTTTAAAATGAAGACAGAAAGTAAGGAACATAGTACCTCTGGTATGGTACCCCCTCAGACTCAAATGGAACAAGGGATAGGAAGGAGAGAGAGAACCTTGCAGGGAGGACAAGCTTTGCCTATGGAACTCTTGAGTAACTACAGGGAGGAAGCCTTGGAATAAAGACCTAGACCTCATCTAAAGTGATGTGCATGATAAAATTTTAAAAAGATATAAGTGCGACAGCTAGAGCTAAGATATTTCAGCAATGAAAATGCTAGGCTGGGACAGAAGCTTTGGGCCATAAAATCCTTGGTTGACAACAGGCAGGAAATGGAGAAATGGTAGGAGTTGAATTCTTTTAATAGATTAGATTAAACTCAGTCGACTGGTTGAAGATTCTTAGTATAACTGATGCATAAGAAAAAAACCTTAAAACTAGCATATATTATCTATAACTAATAATATCATTGCCATTTGATTTCAGGAGTGTACCTGACAAACTACGTTCTTTGGCATTGGGTATAACCTTTGTACTGATAAGAATATTTGGTATGGAATTTTATCATTTTACTATATCAAATTGTTCACTTTTCATATGTATATATATCTACAGGTATGTTGAGAATTATACGTAAATAATCATGTAAAGTGACAAACAAGTAAATAGGGAGCTTCTTTGAAAAATTTGTTGTTAGCTGCCCTCGAGTTGGGTGTCCGACTCATGATGTACAACAGGTAAAACAATATTATTAGTGCTTCTCTGCTATTCATAGGGTTTTCAATAGCAGATTGATTTTTGAGAGTGGGTTGCCAGGTTGTTCCCCCAAGCCTACAGTATCTAGTTGTCCCAGGCAGTCTCCCATCCAAGTACTAACCAGGACTGTCCTTTCTTAGCTTCCGATATCTGACAGGATTGGACACCACAGTGCTACAGCTGCAGGCTTGAAAAATTTAGGAGGCAGTTAATATAAAGAGAGAATACCTAAGATAATGCCCCTCCTGTTACACAAAGTATGCTTCTATTATAGTGAATCAGATGAAACAATTACTATGATTAAATGTATATTCATCATCTCATACAAGTGGTTTGGGAAGATGATACAAAACATTTGTATTCTTGCATGTGTGGGAAGTCACCAAATGAGACTAGTTCTTTAAAATGTTTTCATCACCAAAGACACTGAATCTGATTTTTTAATGGCTTTATTTATTCCAAAGAACAAATTATTTTTTTCTGGGAGTAATGCAGTCTTTTCTTCAGGTTTTCTTAATTAGCAAAATCCATATTTTTAAATCTATATGACTATATTAGAACCTCTGATTCAAGAAGTTGATTAAAAACATTAGAGTAAGGAAATTAGTTTGGATTGATTAAATACTGAAGTGTATATGATAAAAATGTAGAGAAATATGTGTGGCTCTGATAGGGACCAGATAAATCATTTTATAGCTAGATAATATATATGATTAAAATTAGGTTTTGTAACTGAGAAAAACATGTCCACCATGTTTTTATGCTTGACAATGATCCACTAAATAGGGAGATATTTGTAATGGAAAAGATAGCATAAGGAACAGGAAGTACACAGGCAATTTCCTGCCTCAGAAAGGAAGCCAGTGGGGCTGATGTATTTTTGAATGGGAGAGAATAGAATAAGGTCATGCTATATATGCCATACAAACTCTCTTCCCATCAGCAGTCTCCAACCTTTTTAGTACCAGAGATGGGATTTATGAAAGACAATATTACCATGGGCAACTCATTTGACAGGAGACAGAACTCATGAGGTAATGCCAGTCATGACTAGTGGCTGCAAACACAAGTGAAACTTTACTTACCTCCTTACTGTGGGGCCCAGTTGTGGACCTCCTTTCTGGATAACACCGGGTTTTGCCATCAGAGAGTTTTAATCAGAGAGTAGATATTACTTGATGTATGTTTAAAATATCACTCTACTGCTAGAGGGACTAATGATTAAAGTAGACAGAGGTGGAGGAAAAGAAAAGGGAGGCTTTCATGAAATTTAAGAATTATATTAAATTGGAATCTGGGGGTATGTTTGGAGTTTACATTACAAAGATTTATGATGGATTGGAAAAATGATGAGATATAGAAACAATAAGTAGTGAGCTTAGGTTTTTCACTTTGGGCAATGGTAAAAAGTATGCTATCACTCACTGCAGTGCTGAAATATGGGAAATGACCATAAGCAGACATAAAGAGGCATAAGGCAGAGCTGGATACCATAGTACACACCTGTAATCTCAGCAATTTAGGAGCCTGAGGCAAGAGGATCATTAGTTTGCTCAGTGGGGGAGTGCTTGCTTAGCATGCATGAGGCCCTGGGTTCAACTCCCAGAATTAAAAAATAAAGTAAATAAATAAATAAACAAATAAATAAATAAGGCATCAGGCAGAGGGATTTTGATATTCCTAAGGAAGATGGTCAACCTTTAGAAATTGTTGGTGAGGAGCTATTGTCTCTGAGAACATGCAAGTTTTTACCTTAGGTAGCACAGTTGTTCCTCAGGATCTGAGGCCATCTGAATCTGGGGCTACCAAAAAGACATCAAAGTATTTGTGTCTTCAATTATTTTACTTGGTATCTTGACAAACAAAAGACATATTGCCAGTTCATTGATCAGTCAACGAGGATTTCACAATTACATATCTTTAAAGATGCAGTGAGTTCACAAAATTTACTATCTTTGTTGTAAACATATTCTCCTAAAATTTTCATGCAAAATAAATGAATATTTGGAGATAATTTATAAATAACATGTACAAAATTCTAAATATATTCTGATATACTAAAATAGATATTGTTTAAAAACTCATTGTTTCCAGGGATTAATGATTCTATCTATAAATACACTTTTAAGTAATTTTAAGTGGTATTTTAAGAGAGAATTATTGTGATCCTGACGAACAGTGTTTTTATGGAGAACTTATGTTCATTGAACATTTTACAGGAACAATTCCTGGACCTTTAGTTTTTAAAATGGCAGCAGAAACTTCTTGTATCTTTTGGGATATTAATCGCTGTGATGGAAAAAGACATTGTTGGATCTATAATGAGACAAAGATGCTCTATATAATGGTTGGAATATGTAAGTGATATATGTTATAGAAATTTAGAGAAATCAAATTTCTTTTTAAACTTATGGCTATTTATAATAAGAGAAGAATAATAAACCATGAACAAATATGTATTTAAAGGAGGCTTATATGACTGTATAGAAAATATTTTACAGACAAGTACTGTAGATTTTATGTAAATATTTTTGAGTTATTATTTAAAACACTATAGTGTAATGTTATTTATGAAGAAAAGATGATAGGTAGAATTTCAATTTTGTGAGTAATTTTGCATATGTATATATATAAATACACACACACACACAAAACCAAACTGCTTGACTTTGTGAACTTTTCCAGTTTCAAATTTAAAATATTAAATAAATTTAAATAAAACTTTTACATCTCTAAAGAGCATTATAATATTCTTATACCACTGAAGTCTAAACGTCTTATTATCTATTTAGTTTAATGTGTGACAGTGTCTAGAACATAGCAAACATTCAGTATTTGTGGAATAAAATAAGCAATATGAGTAACTGGGATGCTTTGGTGGTAGAAGCTATGTTGTTGTTATTAGGTGCCATCAAGTTGGTGTCTGACTCATAGCGACTCTACTTAAAACAGACAAAACACTATTGTCAGTGCTTCTCTGCTATTCATAAAGTTTTCAATGGAAGATTGATTTTTGGGAGGGGGTTGCCAGGTCCTTCTCCAAAGCCTACAGTATCTGGTATTCCCAGGAGGTCTCCCATCCAAGTACTAACCAGGCCTGACCCTGCTTAGCTTCTGAGATCTGACAAGACAGGACACCACTGTATGTTATGGCTGTAGGCTGTATGGCTGTAGGTATTAGATAGTTTTTATTATGGAAAGAAAGATAGAATATCAGTAATCATGATGAAAGAGGTGAGGTGATAGGACAGCTGAAAAGTATAGAGAAATAGTAAAAGTAAATAGTGAAGAAAAGGAAATAACCATGCCCCAGACCCAGTTCCCATGTGGGGAAGGTAAACCAAAACCACATCCACAAGACAAGGCAGGTGGCCCTAGTGAAAACAGACTGTTAGTCTTAGCCACAGGTCAAGCTCACTGTTCTCAGAAACCTTAACTCTAGTGGAGGTATTTGGTATAACAGTGACTCTTCCTAGTGACAGGTCAGTATTGCATAAAAAATCCATTTGGTGGCATTCTCTATATCTTGGAATGCTCTACTTGGGCACTATCTTGGGAGGAGGACTATTGTTTGAGACTGAACTCCTCAAGCCCTGAAAACAAGAAACAATCACAAGTCAGGAAGCTTATGGACACCCTATCATAGTGGCTGGGTGGTGTGATGCAGTTTTTGAGGGGACAGTATTGGACATGCATACACTGAAAACTTCAGGCAGCAAGAGGCTTGAGGCATGAAGGACATGGTGATTAGTGGCCCTTCCCTCCACAAGAAGGAGCAAACCCTGTCACTTCAGGCTAACTGCAGAGACTGTAGCCCCAAGACTGTGCTCTGTGGACTGACTGACATGCAGTACTGCCTAACTGCTATGTGGTTTGCTGCCTCCAGGACTGGGAAATCTATAGCTCAGTTCCATTTGAGCACTTGATTTTTGTAGCCTCTTCTTTCTCCTAGAGTGATTATTCCTGGGCAGTGTATAAAAGCACCAGGACTGATCTCAGCACTCTGTTTACTTCTCCAACTCTCTGATGCACTCAGAGATACCTTTTGAGTTGGACATTTCCCACACTAGGGTCTAAAATCGGGAGAGTCCTGGGACATTAGCTACACTAGGGTCTAAAAAGTGAAGAGTCCTAGGAGTAATTGAGGACCTGCCTTGCACACAAACTGTAGAACCATTTGTGGCCAACAGTGGCTCCTAATATGTAAAAAGGATCTTCTAAAGTGAATGCAGCCCTGATAGATAACTGAGCCTTGAAAAACCTGCACACAATACCAGCCTGAATGGTAAAACAGACAGTAAACTCCAACTTCATTTGACCAACACCTCCAGTGGCAACTGTAATATTAGAGGACCTACAAAGAAATTTCTCCAATACTTTATTTTTTTTAACTTTTAATCTTTTCTTTTCCCTTTGTGTTTTATCTTTTTTACTTGTGCTATACTTTTAGTGTTGGTTTTAATTTATTTTCAAAAGCTTTTGCTTTTTTATATTTTATTCCTCTTCTTACATTTATGTAATTATATTTATGCATGTTCTTTATTGTGTAATCAGATTTCCTTAGTCTCTTGCTCTTTTATCTCTCACTTCCTAAAACTCTTTTTCGTATGTTTTCTTTAACCTTTCTCTCCTTTCTTTTAATCTTTTTTTGGTCCTTATTTATTTCATTCATTTATTATTTTTACTTTAACATTACTTACTTTTTAACTTTGTGGCTTACTCTACCATTATTTTTGACATTTCATTTTCTACGGTCATTGGCAATATAGTTTTTCACCTTCATTGCTTTTAATTGCATTTCTATATCTGGTTTGGTTTGATGTTGTTAAAGCTGTAGAAGTTTATTTTCTCCACCTTGAGTGCCACTAGGGATTAACACCTTAAAATGCTTTTCTGTAAGGAAACTCCAAATCAGAAGAAATATCCATCTCAATACATGTACAAATCACAACACAGAAGTGCGAAAAGCCAAGGCAACATGAAACTTCGAATAGTTTATGACTCCTCAATAACTTAATTCAAAGAGAGTGAAATAGTCAAAATGCCCAACAAGGAATTTGAAATCCTAAATTCAAATACAATCAGTGGCATCACAGAGGTACAAACAAGCAGACAAATGAACCAAGAAAGTCAATAAAGGACCTGAATAAGAAAGCCAGTAACATGGATGAGAAATTCAGCAAAATGGATGAGAAACTTAAGAAGGAATTTGAGATATTAAAAAAGAAAGTAGAAATGTTGGAAATAAAAAACTTAGTAAATCTAATAAGTAGAAATTGTCATCAATAGGACACGTGAAGCAAAAGAAAGAATATTAGGGATTAAAGAAAAGGTTGAGGAAATACTACATTCAGACATCAATAAAGAATACATAAGAAAATATATACCAGGAGGGGGGAGTCAAGATGGTGGACAGATAACACACGCCTTCTGTTCCGGAGCAACGGGAAGCGTCAATTAGGGGTTTAAAACTCAAATTGAATAAATAGAAACAGTGATAATTTAGTTTGGGAGATAGAGAATGAAACTAGGTGTACACTGAAATCAAGGATTTGGCTTCAGAGGAGCTACACAGTAGCCAGCAGCGGGACGGCCACCATTTTGCCATCACACAGACAGCGGATAGAATCCCAAAGACTTGGAGGGGACTTTGCGCACACGCACAAGCGGGGCCCAGACCCAACACAGAGTGCAACCTTGGCAGCACACTCTCACCCGGCCTGCAGGACACAGACTGCAGATTCTAGGTGAGTCAGCTTGAGGGGGCACACGGAAGCCCTCCATAGTGGCCCCGGAGCGAACGGGGAAGCCGGTGCCTCCACGTCTAGAGCTGAGACTCGGCTCCCTCCCTCCTGTTGTTGCGGGTCAAGTCTACAGTCGTGAACTCCACAGTTATATGGGCACACATAAACCCGGGTCCCAGACACACCAGAGGTGAGCCCAAATCACCCCATTGTACTGTGGAGAAATCTGGGGTTTGTGGAGGCGACTGAGCCCCACGCGATCAGAGAGCTCATTTTCGGCAGAGCCTAGTGGCACAATTAGCCACAAGCAGAGGAGTTCCGAGCGCGATCACAGCACACGACAAAATCTGTTTCAGATTCCCTCTGGGTCAGCGGGAGAGCATCCCGCCCACAAGAGAACATGGTCCTCCCAAGTGGGCGGAAAACCCTGCAATAAAAGCTCCAAGATAGCAGCCATATTCCCCCCATGCTGTAGGTTTTGGGGAGGAAATCTCTGATTTGGGGAATTGGCGCCCGATCTACGTGGGACAGGGGGAACTCCAGGGAAGACCCCCACAGGTTCTACTGCCTCTTGAACAATACAATAGTCACAGAATATTTCGTGGAACAACCTCTTTGGGCACTCGGGACCCCAATTAAATCCAGGTTATTATGAAGAGTTTGGCTATATTGACTCAATAAGACGGACTGTTATTGTGGATTATGTGGAAATACTGCCACCCTGTGCTCTGTAAAGAGCACTGCACCCTGCAATATCGACTCCACGTGGTCAAACTAGGTGTACTCAGTTCAGTCTCCATCTCCAAGAAAATATGTTTCTTTTTTTTAACAGGAGTTAACCCAGGGTCTTGAGCCTGCTTCCTTTGTGGAGGCTGGACCGACACGCTGTGCCCCCAGCCCATATATTTTTTGTTTTTTGAGACAGGATCTTGCTGGGCTGCACAGAACTCAGGCTAGCGACCCTCCTGCCCCGATCCCCCAAACCACTGGGATTCCAGGCGTCCATCACTGCACCTGACTACAAGAGTATTTATATGTATGTGGGAGCATCTATGCATGAGGTCTGGAATTTTATTTTATATTTTATTCTATTTTTTTCTATTTATTTCACTTTTTTAAATATTTTATTTTTATTTTATTATTATTATTATTATTATTATTATTATTTTGCACGGGGGTTTGAACTCAGGATTCTGTGCCTGCTTGTTTGGTAGGTGCTGGACTGCCATGCTGCACCCCGGGAGTCCTTTATATTCTTTTTTCTTTTTTTTTTTTTTTTTTTTTTTTTTTTTTTTTTTTTTTTTTTTTTTTTTTTTTTTTTGCTTTTTGAGACAGGGTCTAATTGGGTTGCACAGAAATCGGGCTTCAGTCCCGCCTGCCTCCAACCCCCAAGCTGCTGGGATTGCAGGTGTGCACCACTGCATCCGACTAAAAGTGTTTTTATTAGTGTTTGGGAGAGTGTATGTGTGAGATTTATCTCTCTCTTTTTTTTCTTTCTTTCTTTCTTTTCCTTTTT